>PPOO01000934.1:48060-117392 GCA_003708545.1 Maudiozyma turicensis
ATTTTCTGGCCTTCTTTTCATTCTTAAGACCCTCTACAGTATTAGTATTCTTATGTAACAGTCGGCTCAACTGCTTGTCAATCTTCGAGTCCTTTTTCGAATCCATTATTTTACGTTTCTTGTTTTCAAGGTTTGGTAACATCTCTGGATTTTGATATTTCTCATCGAAGAATGCCTTTGCAGCCGATGAAGATGTGAAATGTCTTGATTTCCCACCGTATTGATCATAAAATTGCGGATTTTGCTGTGACCAACTCGGTAACATTTTATATTGTTCCACATTAGATTTCGATTTGAAGGACCCTGCACTCGACCTATATAGCATCGGTTGATTTTCGGTCTTCATAGGGGCCCCTAATGCGTAATTACCTGTAAGATCAACACGTTTAGAATTTGCCTTACGGAATTGAATCTCTCTATGAAATTCACAGCATCTATCAGTAGAAATATTTATTGGTGCACCGCAAGCGACGTTTTTGTTCTTGACGATTTCAGGACACCATCCTATATCTTTACTTTGACCAATTTCTAATATGCAATTATAACCATGATTAATACGTAAATTAAAGGATTTAATTAATTGTTCTTTCCCACTTGGACGCCATGGTAAAACCTCCGGATTTAAAATAGCTATAATATCACCTACTCTCAGATTATAATATTTCTCAGTACCCTCTTTACCAAATATATATGTATCCAAAGTATATTTGAAATCTGTTATCGTGAATTTGAAATATTTCTGCGGTTTCGCTGAGGATGTCATTTTTATATCATCTTTCTTAGATATGATCCCAATGGTTGCCCAATTTGAATATTGAGGTTCGGTAAATTTTGGAGGGCGTACTTTTGCAAACAATTTACTTAATCGAAGGATCTTAATATCTTCAAGCATTCGTTTAAGATCGTCAACTGGCATATATCTTTTCTTTAACCAAATGTTAGAGAACTCATCAATCTCATTTGTAACCACTGTAGGATACGATTTCCCTTCAACAGACCCATTGAATGCATGAACTCTTGAGCTCATCATATGCTGATACTGTTGGATCGCAAGCTTACCATCTTGCTTGGATCTTTTAAACTTTTCGGCAAAATAGGTCGGATGGCTGATACTCGTCAACTCATCTCCTTCTCCAGAGTATTCACGCTTCAATTTTGCTGATAATCTATCCTCATTAGTAGTTGTAGTGAGATGTACATCCTGACTACTGTTGTTTGCATACCGCTTATCAGTCTCATCGATAACTTGACGCGTAGGTCTATTCTTAACAGGAGATTTTGGTACTTGGGCACCTCTAAAATTTGGATCAAAAATCTTAGCCCTTTCTTTCTTTATTTTTAATCTCTTCTCTAAATCCTTCTTTTGGGCGTCTATCTCTTCTAATCTTCGTTGGATTTCGTGTTCATCATTGCTATCTGAGCTATTATTATCATAGTAATCGATGTTTTGAGGTTCTCTTGGATCATCCATAAATAATTATATTGATTACCTTTCTGTACCAGCTATTTCGGTACCTTCATACTAATCACACTGACTGTCATAAAGTAAGACTCTAATTAATAGCTTATAACTAACTAATTGGTGATGTTCTTGGGACCCGTATGATCTTAAGATTTGGTTTTACCAAAGATTTTTGATCGGCCGAATCACAACTAATAATATCCGAGTAAAAGTACGCACCGTACACTTAAGATGGTATGTACATAAAGGTCTTGAGGGTTTGTAAGAAGGGTTCAATTTTAATTTCATGAGATTAGTCCTGTCTGTTAAGTATATAAGAATATGAAGCTGGCGAATATTACAAATTTTTTATATGGTACCTATGTAATTAGTAAATATGTCTATTTTTTATATGTGTCCACACAATAAAGTTTGAAATGTGCTACTTTCACCATTGTCAAATCATTCATCTGTTTTGGTTCTCTTCATGGGTCTTTCTTCTGTGTCAATCTTTTCTGTTTCAGAGAGAGAATTCTTCTGATCAATTGCAGGCTCAGTTCCTCCAGTAGTTACATTAGCAACACTACCAGATACAGTATTCTCAATATTGACTGCAGGATTTCCATTATTTACACTAAATGGAGATGCTTGCCTGCCAAAGGCTGATGTAAATCCTGTTGGCTTAAAGCCACCAAAAGGAGATGCTGCTTTGCCAGATGTCCCAAAAGAAGAAGTTGACGATGTCGAAGAAAATGCAAATGGGTTGGAGATCGGAGCAGATGTTTGTCCAAATATGTTTGGAGTAATCTGTTTCTTCTCTGTCGCCACAGTATCAGTTTGTTCTTGTGGTTTCGATGCCAACGAGCTATTTTCAGGGATAATAGGCTTTTGTTTGCCGTCCTCAAGTTTTGATAATTTTCTTTCCAGTAGTTTGGTCTTCATAAGTTCTTGCTGTCTCCCTTCTTCAAATGATTTCTTTCTTAGCAATTCCAGTTCTCCTCTCATTTCTGTTTGTAAATTTTCCTTTATCTCATCTTTGATCTGTTGCGCAGTTAAATTGGTTTCATTGGTTAGGATTAAGGATTTCGCTTTCTCTTCTACCATTTCATCAAAATTGTCTTCTAGTTCCTTTTTCCTTCTTTCAACAATACGATTGATTTTTTCCTCTGTTGGCTGTCTTAGATGCCTCTTTAAGTCTTCTTTGGCATCTTCGATTCTTTTCAAAGTTTCTACCTCCCATTCTTCCTGCCACATTTTCTTTTTCTGGTCAATAGCATCGCCCCCGTTTACTGTACTAGAAGTATTTTGTATTTTATCACTAGAGTCAGAAGCATCAACTGGAGTAACGATTTTTACTTGGTTACTACATGTTTCTTGGAATTCCCTTTTAATATCATCCAGCTTTGAGATGTAATTTACCAGCTCAGGTTGCTTTGAAGATTCATCGATCAGATCAAGCTTACCTTTCAGGTATATGATTTCCCTTTTAAGGCTGTCCATACTATCTGTATCGGTGTCGCTGCTCTTTATATCAGATATCTTGTTTTCATCAATACTTACTTCTTTCACAGTTTCCAGTTCTTCCAGTTGTGATTTCATTTTGTCGAGTTCAGAAGTTTTGTCCTTTAACTGTGATTCCAATTCCTGTTTATATACCTTTAAACCATCTATTTCATCATTTAGTTGGCTCACAACTAATTTATTAGAATCTAATTTCTCATGGGCTTGTTTCTTTAAACGGTTGAATTTCTCCTCCATGTCTTTACCTTCTATATCTTTTGACGTCAGTTCTGCACGAAGAGAATCGCATAGTAACTTTAGTTCGGAAAACTCCTTCGAGTCAGTGACATCTATATTGGATAATCTTGTTGAATGTTCTTTCCATCTTTCACTTTCCTCCTGTAGAAGTCTGATCCGTTGATCTCTTTCTTGAATTTTATTTTTCAACTCTTTAATTTCTGTTTCCATTGGTGTCAATTTTGTTATCAGATTATCATAAATATTTTGATTGTGTTTCTTCTCATCTGTAAGATTTGCTATTTCATTTTCTAAATATATATTCTTCTCTTGTAAAATATTGAGTTCATTGATTTTGCCCAGTAACTCTTGGTGGTTCTTATTGATACTCTCCTGATGTTTAGTGGAGACAACTGACATAGCAGACTTGGCGTTATCAATAGCCTCCGCTTGTATTCTAGTATTGCGTTCTAATATGTTAACTCTTTGGCTCAGAATATCTCGTTCATGCTTTAATGCAGAAATTAATTCATCATTAGAAGTCTGAATTCTATCACTATTGCCGTCTGTTAATTTTTCTAGAAGGATATTATTTTGAGTTGTCAAATTTTCGATTCTTTCTGTTGTAAATGAAAGTTGATTTTCCAATAATTTAATATTTTCAACATCGTTCTCAATAGTTCTAGATGTATCATGATCTTCAGTTTTGACCTTTTGTGCAGCTTCTTCAAGTTGTTTCTGAGCATCCTCTAAACGTTTTCTTAATGATTTATTTTGCGCTATCGTGACAGTCACAGAGTAGTACAACTCATTGCTGATATTCTCCCACGTTGCCAACCTACCTTCCAGGGTTTGCTCGGTATTCATTATAGGATTGTTTTTATGTGAGGCATATTTTTTCATTGCCTCGATGGTGTATTTTGTATATCCAATTGCTTCTTCTTTCGTAACCTCAGGAATATTACCTAAAGTGTGTGACGACCCCGAAATGGCCTCTGGAGTATTTTCCTTGTTCTGCTGTTCTTCCATCTCTAGCTTTAGCTTCTGTAGGGCATTTTCACTGTCATTGTACTTTTTATTCATAGTTGAGATTTCATTTTGATACCACTCCAGTTCCTTCTGTCTACTTGTTTCAATTTCCCGTAACATCTGTTCTTGACTAGTCGTTTCTTCGGATAATGATTTCAGTTCCTTCTCTAATTTGACACACGTTTCTTCCGAGGTTGATTGCGTGTCAATCAATGCATTCATTTTAACCTTTAGATTTCCTAGTTCTATCTTTAATTCATTGTTTTCTTCGCAAGTTTTGATGTAAATATTGTCCATCAATTCTTTCTCATTATTTAATTTTTTAATCCTTTCCTGCAGAAATTGCTGTTGTTGTTGTTGTGCATCTAGGTTATTTTGTAGAGCCTCCATTTTTTGTAAATTTTCAACTTTTGAGTCATTCATTTTCCTCATTGAATCATTAGTTAGTTCCAACTCCTTTTGTATATCCTCTTTTTTAAAAATCTGACTATCCACTTCCTTCTCTAAATCTAAGATTTGTTGCTTTAATTGTGAGCATGTAGCAGATGTATTTTGAAGTTTAGCGTTTAAGTTTCTGATTATATCAGTTTGTTTCTTCGACGTGGAGGTCATTTCTTGTATCGCCTTGATCCTACTCTGCTCTTTTACCGCAAAGTCATCCTTCAGCTTATCGATATCGTCGACTGTATAGCTGATTTTCTTATTGAACCCATCGTTAAATGATGAGATATTACTCTCCGGAACTAATAATTTCAATGAATCCCGTTCTTTTGTTAGGACATTGATTTTATCTTCAAGAGTAGTTACATGACTTTGAAGATCAATGATGGCTAGTTTTGCTTCTTTGATCGCCTTATTCTTATTTGCAGGTGTTTCGTCATTTTCATTAGATTCTAACTGCTTTGCCAGACCTCTAACCGAACCTATCAGTTCCATGTTCTTTATCTGTAGTTCCTTAATGTCTCTGAAATCAATAAGTCTCCCTGAGATGACTTTTTGGGAATCACTATAATCATTTTCATTTTCGTTTAGAATAATTTTTTTCACAAGCGCTATTTCTTCTGAGGAAAGTAATTCTGCGTTGCCATAATTCTGTGAGTTTATTGATAACAAGAATTGAACTTGTCTTGCAAGATCATTTCTTTGTATTCTTAGTGACTTCATTGTATCAGTTCTATTTTCATTTTTCCTTTTTATTATATTTAATTCCTTTGTTATGGTCATTTTTTCGCTTGATATTTTATCTAGAAGATCTGTAGTTTGTAAAAGTTGATTTTCCAATTCTTCTGATCTTTTTTTAAATGTTTCAATTAGTGGCATCTTGGTCTCCATCTCAGCTACCAAAATTTCCAATTGCTTATGTAGTTCTTCCTTTTGTTGCCTATCCTGAAGTAACTGTTTCTTTAATGAATAATCTACGGTGTTAGGTAAGGGGTGGTGCGAGAATTCCTGTGTCATCATATCGTTGCTTTTATTCTTATCGGAGACAAATGTGTCGATCATTGATTGAAGTGCTGAACATTTTTGTTTGTATTCATTTAAACTATTCTTGGTTGCTGCGATTTCACTGACGAATCTATTTCTTTCCCAATTGTCCATTGCATTGGAACTGTTTTCAATGTCAATCTTGACCTTATTTTCGAAATGTCTTAGTTGTTCATTAAGTATTTCCTTTATTTTCTCATTTTCATTGATTTCTTTGGCAAACTCCAATTCCTTTGAAGCCAGGCTATCTTTCGTTATTTTTAGTTCCGATGATGTCTTGTCGACTAGTTCAGATAGTTCGGAATTTCTCTGCCGAAGATTCTTTTGAGTAGATAATAATAATTTATTTTGATCCGTTACATCTATGACTTTTCTCTTAAATTTTAACAGTTTTTCACGTCTCTCTTCGGAAGATTGGTTTAATTCTTCCTGCAGTTTCCGGAATTGCGAGTTCATCCATAGTTTGTGCTCTTCTAATAAAGATATTTGTCGGTCCTTTTTATTTATATCTGTATTATTGATAGTGTTTTGCTCTTTCTGGATGTCCAGGTTGGTTATCGCTTCAAGGTATTTATTTTTCAATTGAGATAATTCATCATTCAACTTAATGTTTCTTTCCGCTATGGCTATGCCATCATTCAAATCCTTCTGAGGAGATGAGTTGGAATCTGTACTTTGTTCAAATCTATGAAGTAATGAAGTGACTGTTTCATAGTCTAGACTAGCCAATCTCTCTACTGGGATATTGAGCGTGCTTGAAAGTTTTGCTAATTCACTTTCAGAACTAGCCATATTTGTAAAATTAATTTAATTGGTGAATTATTGTATAGTGTTACAGTGTTATAGTGTTCTAACAGTTTTCGTATGTATAATATTATCTGACGTTGCCTAGAATCGATAACGCAGTACGTCAGGTTTATCTCGTTACGCTCTGGGTTTAATTATCTACCACAATAGATGTTTTTTACTTTCGGTTTATTGTTTGTAAGATAAGTCCATGCAATTGAGTTCTCCATTAAATTTACCATAAAAGAACATGTAAGGTTAATCTCACATAAGCATAAATATGATTGACATATTTTGTCTGTTTGTTGTTTTGGTATTTTTACCTTATTGGCAAAATCGTAGCTATTGAGTATTCCAAGAACGAAAAAAAATGAGATTTTGAGGGTAAGCTTTGAAACACATTTTTGACTACTAAGTACACCCGTGCCTCAATCACTCACTTTTAAAATATTTTATCTTTTCAAAACATTTGTTTCATTTGTCTAAAATTACCGAAAATCAGTTCCCGAGAATAAAGTTTGGGATATAGTACTGAAAATGCCGCAGGTAAGTCATTTTGTCATTTTCCTTGGACGGAAACCAATAAGCAAGGCTCTTCCTAAACGAAAGATTCCCTCTCTGGAGTTCGGTACTAGAGGTAGTGATATACTCCTTCTAGGTTCCGGTTGTGGGTCTAGCCATGGAATCCGTAGGCTCAGCCAATTCTCAATAACAATCAGCTGGGGAACAAGAAATTATTCACTAAGAACTGGGTCGTTATGTGACAGCGTAAACTGTCAATATTGCATGGAAATTTCACAAGAATAGAGATCATTCACTTTATAGTGGAAAATTTCATCTGTACGGGACATTGGCAGTGCAACAATCAGTAATATGTTGTAAACTATACCCTAGTCCACTTTAACCATAACGTAATTAATAATTAATTATTACAAGAAGTCCTATATTTTGAAGTTAATGTTATTTTGATGTGTTTTTGAAACTTGTTTCACAATTTAAAGTACTGTAAACTTCAAAGATGCAAATGTATGTACTTAAGTGTGGATTACTGACTTGGATAAATATAGATATGAAGAGAATTCAAGATGAGATATATTTGAAGAATTAGAGATATGGAAGCTTTGGCATAACAATTATAAAATTGATTAAGAACAAGAAAATATAGAATAAGAATTTCATACCCAAATATTGAGAAGATATTAGGAAGGACTGACTATAAAAGAGAACCATAACTGTTGCAACTGTAATATCTGTTCTAGATTGTTCGATGGGAAACTATCCGTTAGTTGTCATACACTACAGTACATCTATGATTGTCATATGATGAAGACGTTAGAATCAGATCAAAACATATATGCAGTCCTTCAAAGTAGCCAGCTCATAGTGAATGATTCATGACAACTCAATATCCAAGGTTTAGACCTAAAACACATATCAGAATACGTTAAATACTAACATAATCTTAATATTATTTATTACATTTATTTGCTGAAATAATTGTCTTAATGATATACGTTTTTTTATTATTTTAGTTTTGTCAAGACCTTAACTGGTAAGACCATCACCTTGGAAGTCGAATCTTCCGACACCATTGACAACGTCAAGTCCAAGATCCAAGACAAAGAAGGTATCCCACCTGATCAACAAAGATTAATCTTCGCTGGTAAGCAACTAGAAGATGGTAGAACCCTTTCTGACTACAACATTCAAAAAGAATCCACCCTCCATTTAGTCCTAAGATTAAGAGGTGGTATCATTGAACCATCTCTAAAGGCTCTAGCTTCTAAGTACAACTGTGACAAATCCGTTTGCCGTAAGTGTTACGCTAGATTACCACCAAGAGCTACCAACTGTAGAAAGAGAAAGTGTGGTCACACTAACCAACTACGTCCAAAGAAGAAGTTAAAATGATCGAATTGGTTTCGGTTATTTTATCTCAATATATATATTATATCATATAACAATTTTTAGATTTTTTAACATCTTTTAATGGAATATCAAAAAATAAAAGTAATAAAACAAGAACACTAGCTTCTCCTCTTTTCTGTCTTATGTAGTTTATAAAACAACAATTTATCTTATTATAAAAATGTTTGCTGAAAGTTAATGTATCTTAAATATACAGGTATATATATATACATAATGCAGGAGAAATAAAGTTGTTTCCATTGAAGGATGTCCTGGAAACATGCTAGAATATTATGTGTGTTTATTGTTCGTTGGTTTGTGTAGATTGATCCTTTCTATAGTTGTTAGCCAACGTCATTAGAGATCGACTTGATTCAGCTGTCTTGTTCATATAATCTTTCTTCGGTTGCTTAGAATCAGTCTTTTTTACAGGTGGCTCCCAATCAGGGCAGTATTGCTTGATAATGGTCTTCAATTGTTGCCTCTTGATTGGCTTAGATAGGAAACCATCCATACCAGCTTCGATACATTCTTTGATATTTGAATCGTCGGCAAATGCGGTAAGTGCGACAATCGGATATTTGTAATCCAATTCTTGACGGATCATTCTTGTAGAGAACAAACCATCGATCTTTGGCATTTGAAAATCCATGAATACAATGTCATATTTCTCTTCATCGGCATTCATTTCCTTAACTTTGTCAAATGCCTCTTGACCATCGCACGAAAGGTCAATATTGTTAATACCTTCAAGGTTCAACATTCTCTTAATGACTTCTTGGTTAACGTGGTTATCTTCAGCAACAAGGATTTTTAGACTTTTACTGCTGTTTACGACGGATGGAATACTCCTTGACGATGTGGCAGTCCCCGTACTTTGTAAAAATGGTCTATCCAAGTTCAACGAACTCTTAGTATGATGACCGTCCTTATTAAGTGTGAGCTCAGTTTTAGGGACATTGTAATGTTCAATTTTTGTTGTCGTATCTTCAGTTGCATCTTCTAGAGGGGTCTCTTGAACATCTTCAGCACTCAAACGACTGATTCTTGAACTGCTGCCGGCAGTGACAATTGAAGACCTCGATTTTCTACTATTTATACTTCTTGCGACTCTGAATTTTACCTTTCTATTTTTCTTACTCTTGGCATTAAATTCATCCTCGAAGGCTGCCTCAAGATCATCGAATTGTAATTCTCTAGTTTGGGTTAACGGTACAGTAAATGTAAACTTACTACCAACACCGGCCTCACTTTCTAACTCCATAGTACCCTTCATCATGGTTGCCAGTTGTCTACAAATAGATAAACCTAACCCAGTACCACCGTACTGCCTTGACAATGTCTGATCACCTTGAACAAAAGGTTCGAAAACTGAATCATGTAAACTTTTGTCGATACCTGAACCGGTATCTTCAACTTCGATCGCAATTACCCATGTCTTCGGTTCTTTTAATTCAGTTCCTTTATCATTATCGTTTTCCTCGTACAGATTTGGAGTCTTCTTAAACTGACTGTTGAAAACGGTGTCATCGTATGAACTCGTACTAACAGAAACCAAAGATTTGTTGTCTGTATCGTCGTTAGTATCTGGATTATCTTCTTCCTCTTCAACCTCTTCTTCTTTGTCTGACTCCACGGAGGTACTGTTGTCTTCAGCTTTTTCGTCGGTTTCTTTGTTAGTAACACTACTGTCGTCATTCGAAATGTCCTCGATCTTTTTTGAAGTAAGGCATTTCCTTAAACCAATCCTTGAAGATGGATCTTCATCAGGCAATTCTGTCCCCTTCTTAACATAAACCTTTTTATGACTGAATTTATCACTTAAGATTGGGTCGTATTCGCCTAATAACTTAATTCTTACGTCAACCTTACCGTCTTCTGGAGTAAACTTCAAAGCATTAGAGACCAAATTCATAACAATCTGAATAATTCTATTTGAATCGCCGTAAAGTATCATGGTTCTAACAACATTTGGTGACATTATAATAGATAAACGGACATGTTGATCCTTAGCGATTTTCCCAAAGATTGATTTGATTTGTAAAGCAACATCGGTGATACAGAAATTCCTCTTTTCCAATTTTGTTCTTCTTAGGACATTTTTTGAAAAAGTTAATAATTCAGTCAAGATATGTAATAGCAATTCCCCAGATCTGAATATCAGTTTTAAGCTATTCTTAATTTTATCCATATCTTCTTCCTCCATAGATATTGCAGCCATACCTAAAATACCGTTCAGTGGTGTTCTCAATTCGTGGGATATATTTGCAATAAACACAGTCTTGGCTTCGTTTGCAGTTTCGGCTTCAATTTTGGCAGCCTCTAATTGCTTGGTTCTGGCACGAACACGATCTTCTAATAATGCATAATGTTGATCCAGTGCATCTGTCATTGTATTAAATGTTTCTGTTAAATCAGAAAGTTCATCTGAAAATAATGTTCTAGATAATGGCACTCTGGCCTCGATTAAATTTGTTGATGTCGTCAGATGCCTTGATTTATTTGAAAATCTTTCGTTTGAATCTGTTATCATGCTGTGAGCCTCCTTATTGGAGGAACTTTCATCATTCGGAGACATTTGTTGGAAATTGGTTGATTCTGATGGATGTTGACTCTCAGTATGTATCGATGTCAAAACAGATCCTCGTGTTAAAGGTGCCTTTTCGTTTGAATTAGGGTTGTTTCTATCCAAACCTAGACTAGCTCCAATACTGCCTGAGAAATGAAACCTCGACGACTGGAATGAAGTTCTACCTATAGAATTGCTTCTACTTGCAGATCGACTGTCGGTTTGATTTGTTCTTAACCCTCTACCTTCTGTAATCAGTTCTGTAGCTTTTTGCAGTCGGACAATTGGTTTCACAGCCCAGTGGGCTAATGGAAATGTAATAACAATAACAAAGACACCAATAGCAACCACAGTACCTGCAATAATTTTTGCCAGTTTTGTTGATTGAGATAAGAATACAGATTCCGCTTGTGAAACTACCGCTACCCAATTTACTAAAGGAAATGTACATGGTGAGTAACCTACAGCAACTTTGTTAGAGTAAATAAATTTTGTGCTCTTGACAGAACCTGCTTTCCCTTGTCTGATGGCGGAAGTTAAGAAACTACCATTTACTAATGGAAAAGTAGTATATATCATATCAGATGAAGTCCCCACGGGTGGGAATACAAAATGGTACCCTATAAGCGATCCTGAATTGTTTCGTACGGAGGATAAGACAGCAACATTTGATTTCTCAAGTGCCGTCGTATCTTTAAATACACTATACGCACCTTCTGCAGACATGACAATTGTGATATAACCATATACCCTTGAATCACTTAGAATGATAGATGGATTTGTAAAAATTGGTAACGACATTGACATCAAGTATGCACTACCGTTCTTAACTGGATCTGTCAGAATACCCTCTGAATCCAATGACGAAGGTAACGACATGTTAGTTGATAAGGGAAATAGTTGAGATAACACAGAATCAGGGATTTGATCACCAGTAGAATTATTTGTTGCATTCATGACTGTAGAAAATGAAGAATCGTAAACTCTGGAAGCAAAGAAAAGATTCGAGGAACTCAGGAATTTTTCTACTACACCTTGAGAATCTACCCAGTTACTTTCTGATTTATTACCAGCGACATAGTTTGCTAAACTCTCTTGTAAAGTATCCCTAGATGAAAGATAATAGCACTGGTAGAATAGATAATTCAATGTTTGGGTTAATTGTGATGACTTCAACTGAGCTGCAATATATAGACGATTAGATCTCAAATCTTTATAATTTGATGTGAAATAGACACCTGTTGTGACAGCTAAAATTACCAATGAAATAATAGCCACCAGACTGACTAAAGCAGTTAATTGTGTTCGTATACTGACCTTATAAGGAGGCTTAGGAGAAAACCTTCTCGGCACTAGTCTAGAGAGGAAATGTAACATAAGAGTATCATGTAACGGATTAATAATATATCTAGATCAGTTAAAAATGGTTAAGGTATTGTTCTAATATCTTTTTGATTGGTTTGTTATGCAGTGTTTTTCTTGTTTATATTGTTCGACTTGATGATGTTCGTCTAGGAAAAACACTATTATACAACTCTTTTGATATAGGGTTTTATAATAATAGGTGTGATTTTATGAGATAACCTCGTTCTAATATAATTTAAGGTCACAATTACTATTCTTGTAAATATGTTTCCTATCTATGTCAATCATTTTCTATATTGCTTTAATAATAGAAATAAAGTTTTCTTACAGATGAGGGCGAAGCCTCACACGTCGCGTAAAAATTCTTTAAGTCGCACAAGTTTTTTTACGTCTTTGCTAAAAGTTGATGAACGTTGTTTTTAATTAGACTCATCAACAGAAGCTAATGTTTTCAATTGATTGGCATATTTGTTCACTGTATCTATATAATATCACTGATGTGTTAATTATATAAAGGAAATAAAAAGTAGTTATAATTATTTTTGTTTAGATATTTTTTACTTTTGATTTTTTATTTTTTTCGACTTTTAGTTGAACACAATATATGTTCCTGGTTTGAAATGATAAATTCTAATTATAAAGGATAGAGACCTATTTTTATAGGAGTATATAGCCTAATGCGAATAGCCTACTTTGGTTGTTTTCTTGATTGTTACTAGAAGAAAATTTATAGTCTTTGGCTGTCATAATGTGCATCTCTTCCAGTAATATTATTGTCTTGTGGAAATTGCTTTTGACAACTTTGACTGTATCACTCATGTATTGTTTCATTGTTTTAAAAGTTTTATGGAAGATGCCGTGAGAATCTGGATCTAGTTCCTTATCAAAGAGTTTTAATATGTTTTTGAAAAAGGATATCGACTTAGATGTTGCTACATTTGTGACATCTTTAGTATCCTGCCTATTACTGTACTGAAGATACTTCTTTATTGATATTTCTGCCCATTCTAATACATTAAAATATGATAAACAGTATCCAATTCCGACTCCTACAGATAGTGATACACCCCAAATGAACCATCTGTTCATAGTTATTGATTTAGTTCTACGTTTTGTTTTTTTATTTTTCTTTTTCTTGGCAAATGGGGCATTACTCTCTTGATGAGATAAAATATATTCGTTTATCTGATTGCCGTTCTGATATTGCATCTTTTTCAGCCTTTTATTTGAGGTTGAGAAGCTCAGTGAGTCTGAAGAGTCCGAAGCATCTGATGATGAATGAGATATGTATGCATATAATGATGAGTTTGATAGTTTTTGCTCCTTTAGCATAATCTTTTGTTGATTTATAAAATCTTGTTCTAACTGGCAGAGTATTTGGAACAGGTTAGTAACTTCAATAGTGTTTGTCATAACAATCGGAGTATACATCGTTGATATCAACTTCCTTTTTACATAAGAACTAATGACGTTTTTGATCTGTAATAAATTGTCACTTTCTGGAGTTACGGCTGCGACAGGGAGCGAGTCCATTACCTTTTTTGATATTCTGTTTAGAATGCTCATCAATTCACTAATTTCTTCGATCACAATAATGATTCCGTTATAATTGCAGTATTCGTTGCTATCATACGTTCTTGGTAAACTAAGTAAGTATTGGTATTTTTGTGGAATTGACCTATAAAATTGTAAACCAATTCTTCCCAAAACCAAAATCCTAAAAGATTTATTTTCCTCTCTTTCACTTAATTGTTGACCATTCTTCCTTGAAATAGATAATTTTGGCATAACGTAGGACCCTGAAGAAGAGATACTTTTTGTTAATGTAACACTATCTTCTTCATTGATTTGTTTGAATCCAATAGAAGTTAATGTTGTTTTTGAAATATTACCAGTAACAAAATGGGGGTTGACATTTAAGTCCCTGTGGTAATTATCATTTACACATTGAATCATATTCTTGTTCGTCATATTGTCTTTATTTTGTCTGACGATAGGCATTTTCTGTGGGGATGGAGAATTTTGCGTATCCAATTCTTCTTCAGATGTATCACTGGAAGACAAAATACCAGCAGTATTGGTCTGTGAGTTGGATGTCTCTACATGTAAAGAGTTTGTAATATCATTTCTTTGTATATTTAACCAAGATTCTGGTAATTTTTCCTCTTTTTTATTGTGTGTCACATCCTTTAGTGTCAGTGGGACTTCTTTAATTAAACTATTGAAAGGGTTTATAGATACATTTTGTAGGCTGCTTGACTGTTCAAAGGTTGTATTATCTTCTGAGTTTTCCTGATTATGGTGTTCCATTGTAGAATTTTCTTCGGAATGTACAATTAGATTGTTACTTCTTTCCAGCAACTCATAGATCGATAAATGTGGATCTAAGGAATTTGTTCTATTTGTGGTATGAGTGCTTGAATCTTGATTATCTTGGTTTCCTTCTGTTCTTTTCTGATAAATAGACATATTGTGGGCTTTTTTTTTGTAAGCTTATCTGTTGACTTTTATAAATTTTTAAGGGTGTATTGTCCTATTGTTGTAATATCTATCAATGATACGACTAAGCTTTAAGAAATAGTACGTCAAACGATAAATGTACCAATATTAAGTTGTTTCTTTAAGTAGTTTTCCAGGTTTTCAAATGGTCAGAAAATATTTACTTTGGTAATTTTTGTTGTTTTATTTGTAGTTGGAGTGTGTGTCCGTCACTATTAGCGACACCTTTTTCGTTGCCCCAACAAAAGTCCTTTTATTTTCTTTTTTATCTCTACACTGCCAGACACCAAAAACAGAGACAATGATAATCCATGAAGAATGTATTGTTCTAACACTTATAAAAAGTAGGTGTTATTGGTAACCAATGTGGTTAAGACTCATTGGAGTGGTGTGTGTTCTTGGAATGAGGAAAAAGGTAAGTTAGTCTCACTCAAAGACAATATTGGTTACAGTTAAGGTATCCCTTAAAAGGCTGTAATTAAAGAGTATATACAGATGCAAATATGTACATGTAAACATATTATATATAAATGTTTCAATAATGGTACACCTTACATTACAATATTATCGATTAATCTAACGGTATTGTTGGTATTCTTATCAAACACATTTACAGCACAACTGATAACAATTTTATCAGATGGTTTAACTTGTTCTAATTCATTCAAAGTATTGAAGTCTGCAATAGAAATATAATCGATTTCGAAATCTCCTGAATTGGTGAAGGGTTCCCATACGGTTTCAATTTCTTTCAATAGCGTCTTTCTATCAATGGTTGCGTGACGTTCAACTCTGGATGATTCGATCGATCTTTGAGCTTCAGATAACCCTTTATAGATATTTGATGAAATATCAAGATATTCAGGCGATAGATACTTATTTCTACTACTTAGAGCCAAACCAGAATCTGCTCTGACAATTGGTACCATAGTTAATTTAGTATTAACAAATAACTCATTGACCATAACATTTAATACAATAAATTGCTGAATATCCTTTTGACCGAAATATGAATTATCTGACATGACAATATTGAATAGTTTTGTGACGACAGTGGTGACGCCTCTGAAGAAATTTGGTCTAGTCTTACCTTCTAGCATTTCACTGACACCTAGTACATTAACGAAGGGGCCTCTTTGAGATGAGACATCTAATGGGATACCTTGAGGATACATCTCCTTAGCGTTTGGAGCGAACAGAATATCGACATTCAAACTCTCTAATAACTTGGTATCCTCAGGTAAAGTTCTTGGATATTGATCGAGATCCTCATCGGGAGCAAATTGAGATGGATTGACAAAGATACTAACAACAGTGAAATCATTCTCTTGAACAGATTGTTTGATTAATGTAGCGTGGCCGTTATGTAGACAACCCATTGTTGGTACAAATCCAATTGTCTTGCCACGGCGGTCAATCTCTTGAGTTCTCCATTGAACTACTTCCTTAATGGTATGTAACACCTTCATTATGTTCTATATTTTATTGCGATTGCCTGACACTGTTGTTCAGGGATTGATATAGTCTCTGTTACAGGTTTTCCTACCTAATAAACCACTCAACTGGTCGCTATTCAGCCATCGACATACACCACAACACTCTTTTCACTAAGTGTAGATGTTCTATGACTCTTGCACAGTCGATTAATCACCCATCATCCGTCATCGCTACGGCAAGAAGGCCGTGTGCCAAAAAATTCAAGAGATCGATATTTTTTCATGTTTTTTGCAAAACTGCTTGTGCGGTGTTTTCTCCCATTTAGGGCCAATGCCCATCAAGTGAAAAGATGGCTGTATGAACAGCACAATGTCGCAATAAGATACTATTCCTGTATTGACCTTGGATAAGATTGAATTGGTAGCTAATAGTCCCAGGACCCACTTCGTATCACAGTGGCATTGTTTTGTTGGTTGTTGGTTCATCTCTACTAGTAGGGTCTCTGATTTACGCTAGTTAGGGCTAATATTATATTATATTGTCTTGACTTCGCGCCTCGTACGTCAAAGAGACGAAGAAGAAAAATGTGAAATTTCGTTATTGCAGAAATGTAAACAAAGGATCATAAACAACAGTTGATTAGTAAAGAACAGAATTAACCGTAGTCCAGAGTAGTTACAATTAAGTGTTTTAAGTAGTTGATATTACGATATTAGTGCATATATCACGATTATCAGTACAATTTACCATTATATTAGATAGAAAACTATACTAGCTACTCGCAGTTTTATGGTGGATACCTCAGAGGTTTAATGAGTACTAATTCTAAAATAGGGAGCCAGATCCCAAATCCATTTCAATCCTCAAATAATATAACTGCGGTTTCGACGGGTCCTTCTGTTGCAGCTATGAGACATCAGTCGCAGATTCCGATACCCTCCTATTCTCAACCCAGTATAAGTTCATATTCACAGACACAAGAAGATAAAATAACAGCAAATTCTATCAACAAGAGAAGAAATAGTGTAAGTTCTGGCACCGCAGGATTATCCAATATGATAAATAAAAGTATTGATCAACAAAGGGGTTCGAATATAAGAAAAAGAGCAAGGACCACAATGATTAATGACAATCGGTCAACATCTTCAAATAGATCCGATACAGAAAATAGAAGAAGAAGTCTTCCAAGTAGATCGAATAACGATAGACGAACGAGTCTTAATGAAAGACCCTCGCGTTATTCAAATATAGGACTTGCTCCTACATCGGATTTCATTAGAAATGTACCGAATTATTTGATTAATGGCGGTGGTACTACTTTAAATAATAAGGATACAAGACCATTAAGAGATAGAAACTTTCAACAAGCGATTCAACAGGAGATTATAGATTATTTATTGCAGAATAAATTTGATATCGAAACCAATCATCCAGTCTCGATAAAATCGTTGAAGCAACCAACTCAAAAGGGTTTCTTGATTATTTTCAAATGGTTATATCAAAGAATTGACCCGGGTTACAAATTTAATAAATCTATCGAATCAGATATTTATCAGATTTTGAGAAATTTACAATATCCATATTTAGAATCCATCAATAAATCACAGATTAGCGCTGTAGGTGGCTCCTCATGGCATAGGTTTTTAGGCATGTTACATTGGTTAGTTAGAGTCAATATGAAAATGGATCAAATTACAAATAAGCAAGATAGTGACATAATTGATAATCAACCTACTCAAGAGATGGTTTCAGTTAATAAACCTATTAGAACTCAGGACGAACAAAATCAAATTCAAGAGAAATATGAATTAATGGTAGAAAATTTATTTATCAATTATATCGCAGAGTCTTATAAAAATTTCTTGAACGTTGATGATAACTATCAAGTTCCAATGGAAAAATTGACTCTAGGTTTTGAAAAATTTACTCATATCATTGAGAGTGATATTTATAATCTAAATTTACAAAATGAAAACTATTATACCAAATATCAGTATATTCAAAGAATAAGTGAAAATTTTACCAAATCAATGGAAAAATTTAATGCTTTGAAAAATGATTTGGAAAAATTTAAAAATTATATCGATTCAATGCAATTGAAATCAAAAGAATGGCCTAAAAAATTACAAAAGATGAAGGATGAATTATCAAAGAAAAATACTGAAATTAGTACAGTTGAGGACAAAATTAGAGAAATTTTGAAAATCTTAGATGATAAAGGTCTTTCTATAGAAACAATAGATGAAAGGGTAAAAGAAAAAACCCAATTGATTCAACAAATTGATGAAATAAATAGTAATTGTGATAAATTGACAGCTACAATAAATGCCAAGAAACATGAAAATAACGCTTTGATAAGAAATTTGGGAAGTGTAATGGCACAATATGATTTATCACTAGAGAAATTCTTTCAGGATAAAGAAGATGAATTAGATAATACAAGAGAAAAAAACAAAAGTATTGCCAAAAAATTGAAAGTTGATATTGATGATTCTATGAAGATAAAGTATACAGATTTGTTACCAAAGGATGGTGAGGGCTCGACTGTGGGTTCAGTCTTGGAGCCTCAAAGAAATGAGTTACAAAGATTGTTACAAGAGACTAATTTAAAGATCGAAAAATTAAACGTCGACAACAATATAATAAAGGATACAATACTTGAATTAAAGGATGAAATTAAACTCAAGAATACAGAATATCAAAAAAGAGAAAGGACTCTCTCAGAATTAAAGTCCCAAATAGTGGCACAAAAGCAAAAAAATGAAAGTGATATTGTCTTACAGAGGATAGAAATTGAAGAATTACAAAATCGTAATCAAGGTCTCTTGAAAAAAATGGAAAGAAACGTTAAAGATGCTGAGAATAAATTACATGAAAAGGAAAGAGAATTAGAGGCATGGAAATTGCTTGCAGCATCTCAATCGAATCAGCTAAAACAACAGACGCAAGAGATGATTTCATATTCAGTCAATTTCAAAAATTCGATAGATAACACAATTACAACAACAAGGGATGAGATTCTAGCGACTCTTAAGGACCTTGAAAAGTTTAAGGCAGAATTAGCAACTAAATAACATATCAAATAGTATAATATTAGTTTTATAAATTTATTTTTTTTAATTTTAATTTTTTTATTTTTTTATTATTTAATGAATGTCGTTATTTATTTTTTTAAAAAGTATGCAGATAATATTATATATGAATGAGATAAATGAAAGATTGTTGTTGTTTTTTTGATTTTATGTTTTCTACTTTTTTTAAATTACGTTTTTTTAGGTTGTATTTTGTCAAAGTTCTTGTTATTGAAAACTTGAAAATCTATGCATGTTGTAGATGTACATTGTTTATTTTGGGTGTATTTCTTATCGCTAAGATCTAGAAGGTTATTTCTTCAGATTACTGTAATACATTTTACGAATTAAAGGATGGTGCTCCTTCAATTCCTTATTCTTATTAGTACTATATTCCATGTATGCCATATCTTCACCACCAGCCAAACCAGCCAATGAACCTTCACCTCTGACAGCCTTTGACTTGAATCTTTTATGCACGTTTGCACCACGTCCAATAGAGTTATCAGCATCGTCACCAACTTCTAGACCGGCAGCTTCTTCATTCTTTAATAGGACTTCTTGTAGTAATTCTCTACGTTCTCTTGCAGAGGCATATGCTAAGTTAGGTAAATTTTCCATACCATGTAAATGGGTAATGACCTTGAAAGCATAACCTTGATCGACCAAGAAGGCTTGTCTCTTAGTAGAATAATACATTTCTTGAGTATCTTTAGAAACTAAGGAATAGAAGAAAGCATTGAAACCTTCATCATTACGTCTCTTGGCTCTTAAAATTCTACCTAATCTTTGAGCTTCTTGACGACGAGACCCATAATGAGATGAAATTTGAATTAGGCATGTGGCTTCTGGTAAATCAATGGATGTATCACCAACCTTTGATAAGAAAATGGTATTAATTTGATCATTGTATTGGAAATTTTGTAAAATATTCATACGTTCTTGTTGTGGAGTTGACCCGTAAATGAAAGGTTTACCTAATTTCAAAGCATATTCCTGTAATGCATAAACATTATCTGAGAAGACAATAATTTTATCACCTCTTCTTTCATGATATTCAATTAAGAATTGGCATGCTTGAAACTTTGTTGGGTTCATGATATATAATAACATTCTCTTTCTGGCAGATTCTCTTAAATATTCCTGGTAGAATTCTGCTGTCATTGGGCACCAAACTTCTGCACATTGAACGTTTGCAATATGACCTTTTTGAGACAGTTCCATCCAGTTAGCTTCGTATAATTTTGGACCAATTAAGAAATTTAAATCACTAATTTTATCATCTTCTCTGACTAAAGTAGCTGTTAAACCTAATTTAGCATGCGCAGCAATAGTGGAAACAACCCTACGGAACATAGCGGCTGGAACGACGTGGACTTCATCTAAAATAATGAAACCCCATTCTCTACCAGTAAGGAAATCCATGACCTTTTGAGAATCATGGGATCTATTTCTTGTATTTGCAACCATAGAGTAGGTTGACACAACTAAACCAGATTCTGTTTGGAACATTTCTTTGTTATCAGAGGTGAAAACAGCACAATTTTCAGGTTGTAAAGTACACCATTGCAAAAATTGTTGTCTCCATTGCATGACAGACACAGAGGATGTACATAAGACAATAACAGACTTTTTAATCGTACATGCAGCTGTAATACCAACTAAAGTCTTACCAGCACCACACGGTAAGACAATAATACCACTTCTAGCACGACCGTTACCAAACATCTTACTTAAAGACTTTTCTTGGTAAGGTCTAATCTGTGTAGATGGTTTTAAATCAATATCTAAATCTGGGTTACGATGATCATTTCTGAAATCATACTCTTCTAGGACAGGATAGTCAATTTCTTGACATCTCTTCTTGACAACTTCAACAGCTTCATTAGCAATTTCAAAAGTATGGACGGCATCAATGTCGTCCTCCTCCTCATCTCTTTCATTGTCACCACCGACAACCGCACTGAACATTGCTTCAACATCATTTGGATTGACATTAGCCTTAGGGTCAGAATTCTTCCCATCTTTAGATGAGTCGCCTTGTCCTTCCTGTTGTTGTTCACTATCTATTCTTAAAGGACCAATGACAGAATCCCTTAGTAGCATTTGTAGAATGTCAGCTTGAGTTGTTTCAACGAAATATCTATTATGCTTAATAACTAGTTTGACCTTACCGTAAGAAACAGTGGCACCCTTGATAAAATCAATAATAGATTGAGCTACCGGAACCTTTGATAATCTATCTAAAACAGAAATAATATCATCAGTCTCTAAACCAACAGACACAGCTGCATATAACGAATAAGCAGTAATCTTATATTCGTGAATATGCGATGGTCTACTTATAGGTTCGGCAATAGTGACTAAGAAATCCTGAGCTTGTTCAGCTAAAGGTGAAAAACTCTCTAAAATAATTCTACCATCACTTGGAGAGATCCAAATAGGTCTTGAAGAATGGTCGGGTCTTAATTTCAGATAACTAAAATCATGGGATCTAAACATTCCTGAAACGGTATCTGGTCAAAATCGGCTGGGATATCAGTGTTCGCATGGCTTAAGAAACTTTGATCCTTTTGTGCTAACATACTCATTGCATCAGTACCAGTTTTCTTCTTTGATCTGGATCTGTTTGGCTTTCTAACAGGATTTGCCCCATTATGAGTACTAACGAATCCATCTTCTTGTGCAACATTAACAAACGTATCATCATTGTCAACTTCTTCGACAACAGATTCATCAGTTGCAGAAGATTCATCATCAGAAAAGAAAGATTCGCTCATCTTTGGGAAAACTCTTGTGGAAGCTTCATTTGGCTTGGTAGAATCGACATCAGTCATAGTTACAGTTATTCTAATACTTGAGAAATTTCCGATATACTATATGGCAAAAAAAAATATAAAAAGCTTTACTCCTGTTAATTTATTATTCCTTTGATTTGAGTATAATCCAGGTGTTAATAAAACAGTACTGTTGAAAATTTGATCGGAAAAAAAAATAAAGCAATAGGACTCCAACTATCTATTTTTGACCTCTTGAAATATGTTGTACTAGGCAATCTTGTATCTATTCCTTATTTCTGATGGTAATAAGGTCCAAAATAAGGCAGATATCAGATTGTTTCCTTTTATAAAGTAGGTGAAAGGTAGTTTGCAACAGTAGCTGGCTTTATCCTTACTAAGATTCCATTTTCATAGTTATATAATAATCCTTATTTGTCTGAAATTTCCCACTGCGCTTTTCAATATAGGGCACAGTGTTAGGGTTTGGGAAGATCAGCTAACTTAACAAGCACAGAAAGATTTCTTTGTGCGAATGGTTCTTAGAGATTATTTCTACGTCCGGGTAGTGCCCACAAGTTATAAAATAGTAGTTTCTTACGTAATTACAGGATATCAATAGAATTGCTAGGGACTTCTCAACTTATAGCAGTCTCAAAGTAGGCGATCACAGGCAGTGCCAACTGGTTACCTATCGAATATATTAGAGGGAATATGTAGAATGTTTGAGTGAGTAGTTCTGCAAATTTAATGCTTTGGAACTACTCAGTAAAATAAGTCCGATGGCATTATTGCCAGTTGTTGATTAATTAATTTGAATATGTAGTGTACACTTACGTATTTTATTTTAAAAAAGGATTAGTATTATCGTACTATTGTAGCACCGATAACAATATATATACATATATGTATATGTATATGTATATGTATATGAGTGTTAACTTTGTGTTCATACTTTCCAGTATATGGTGTGGGTTTACAATTTTGCCAATATGATAGGACCATCTTTAACTCTCTCTTCTTTAAACTTGGAGAAATTTACCTTAAACAATTTTTCTCTTTGGGCATCGGATACAAAGCCTTTCTTCGATTCCGATTCACCAACTTTGGAACTATCAATAAATTCTGTTATCCTCTCTACAATCCTATTTAAACATGTCCCAGGATCCTCTAAATTGACTAAATGGTCACCATCGGGTATAACGTCTTTCTCATATAACGGAATCCTTGATACTAACAGTTCTTGGTTCTGAGGTGGACACCAAGTAGATATTCCACCTACAATACCATGTACTGGAATCTTAATGTATGGTAATGAGCCAATCAGCCATCTTGCCGTTGGATCTAGAGTCAAGTAGCAAAGCATGTTTTGTTCTTGTGAAATTTTGGTTTTGATTGTCCCTTCCATGGTATGTATAGCTTCAAATTGGATCATTCTTTGCAAAATTTCAGAATTTGATTTCTTATAAAAACTGTCATTCTTCATAAAAGTTTCGAATTCTTCCATATTTTTAAAATTATCTGTCATCTTAGACCAAAGGGCATTATAAAACCTTGGGGGTATAATTGTAACATTGTCTTTGTTCTGTACATGAGGGACGTATACTACGGGTTCAATTAAAATCGATAAATTAAATAAATCTGGACACAAAACATTGCAAGCTAAACTTTGGAAACCACCCATTGAATGGCCAACTACTACATTATAACAATTTGTGTCACTAGTTGGTAGGAATTCTTCTTGGCCAACCTTACAAGCATCTCTTGCTCCATCGGCCCAATCGAAATTTGTGCCCAGTTTATGTCTATTCAACTCAGCAGAATCACCATGTGTAACTTGATCCATTGTAATTATTTTGTTAATTTTCCAATGAACATTTTTCTGTTTCATAATTTCAAGTATATAAGCAACATAATATTCCCAAACGGCTCTATTCATACCACTCCCATGAAGAAATAAGAAATTTATTGAATGTAAAGGAGTAGTTGCGACAACTTTGTCCCCTGTATAAGTATACAAATCATAAACTAATTGTAAAGTATCCACCTCATGTATTAATGTAGCACCTTTAGTTCTTGATGGAACCGCAGCGGTTATTTTAGTCTCCTTCTTGTAATTATTCTCAATTATTGTCTGCATTGTAACTGATATCCTATTGTGGTGTATTTGAACATATAGAAAATAGATAACTAAAGAGAAATTGATAATAAAATGTGCTTTTTATATATGGCAAGATACTTGTTGGAGTTCTCCATTTTTTACCCCATTTTCTGTATACCAATCCGGTTTTTAAACTTCTTAGCTCCGTCTTGCGTTCTCTAAACAAAAACATGTAATTAATTACATCAATAAAGAATGGTTATGTTTTTAAATAAATTAGAGAATTATTGATTAAAATTAGTTTTACTTAGATTTGAAACTGCAAATGACATCAGAATGTATGAGGTGACTTGTAAGTTTCACTGTGATGTGTAATTATATAGTACAAACTACTACTTTATCTTAATACCTGTTAAGAAGATTAGATCAAAAAAAAATTGATTGTGGTGTAGTAGTTGTTTTATGATGTATAGAATAAAAGAGCCCAATATAGTAGTACCTAAAAGTTATGATGCAGAAAGAGAAAGAGAAAGAGAAATGAGAAGATAAAATAGCCAAATAGAACATTTCATTGTAAAAAAATTATCGTAGTTGTTTAGTCGTCTTTGTTTCTGAATAATCTTCTTCGTCAATCTCCGTATCATTGTCTGTATCTTGTTCACTGTTGTTGTTCTTATCATTGAATGAGGCGGATGGATTCGATTTTTTTGGTGACGATAAAGACATTAGTGTTTCGATGGCGGCCACTTCAATTGAGCCATCTTTCTTTTTTACTGTCTTTATCTGTTTAATATCCCTTCTCTGTTCCTGAAAGCTATTCATTGCCGCCTTTGAAGAACGATTATTTGACCATTTTAAAGGAGATGAGGATGTCGAAGAACCGTTTGTAGTAGTGGCACTAGTCTTTGTACTAGACAAAGTAGAATCTCTACTATTGAAGTTCATTGATAAAGAGGCTGGATGTGGTTGTCTACCCATGGAGGTATCATTTATTGTTGAAGATGATGAAATATTTCCACCTCTAGCTGGTGATGACAAAGCTTTCATGAATGCTAATCTTGCAGAATTTGTACTATCCGATCTCTCAGCTTTATCGCCATAATCAAATTTTGCGTCATTATCAAATGATTCATTGTGGTCGCCATCTGTACTAATACCATTTCCATAAGCAAATTGATTAGTATATGAACTTGAAATGGAATGAGCAGGAGATAAATAAATAGATCTCTGTGGACTTGATTGTTGTTGTAATTGTTGTAAGTTATGTCTTTGTTGAATTAAAATTTGTTGTCTGTCTAGTTCATTTTCTAATTCAGGTAAAGTTCTATCGACCCATCCATTTTGTAATTTAACAAAAGCATAATTTAATCTTGCTTTTAAATTATTTGAGATTTCTCTAATTGGTTTATTTGATTCCTTGTATACACTTGGGGAAGTAATATGTGGAGTAGGAGATAAAAGAGCGGATTCCATGTTTCTTGATTTCGGTGTAGTAGGAGGTAAAAGTCTAGTATTTCTTGTTGAATTATGAGCAATTGGTGAGAATGCAACAGCTGCATCGTTACTATCTTCTTCTTCTTCCTCGTTATCACTTGAATTATGAGAATTCATCTTTTTATGAGATAATTGTTGTTGTTCAATATTATTCAATGAATTGAATTTAGGGGTTGCCAAAAAGCTCATAGAAGCAGAGGATCTTCTAATCTTATTAGGAGGTGAAGGAGTCATTGGATAATTATCTGTATTTGCAGTTTGATCTTTGTTCGATAAACTATTACGTGGTGTTGAAACATGGCTACTATCATTGTTATCATTATTATTATTATCTGATTTTGCCGGAGATGTGCTATTTTTATCGTTTTTGTAACCCTTTGGAGACATCATATTTTCTCTATTATAATTCGTATTAAATTTATTAGATTCTCTTAAAGATGATGAAATAAGAGTAGAGTTAGAATATGAATCCTCTTTCATATGGTGCGTGTGTGTATATATGGTTTCTCTTCCTTAGGGTCAACGAAAAAGAAAGGAGAAATGTAGTTGTTAAAAAAATATGTCTTAGCACTTTAAATGTATCAATGTACTTCTTTTTTTAAAAATGACGATATGGTGTTGTATACCTATATTTGCGATTTGTTTATATCTTACTCCTTTGTTCTTTTAAGTTTGTTAACTTCTTACGGAAAAGGAGGTTCTACCAAAAACGAAAAAAAATGTAAATTTAAAATTTCCTCTTACTAATAAATTAATAAACGAAGATAGAAAAGCCAAGAACTATAAGATAGAAAGGGTACGTAATATATATATATATGACAAAGATAAAAATAAACTGCTATTTGACATGAAACAATATAAACTGATTAGGTTAACACTATTACCAAAATAGCTATAATAAATGTAATAACATTCTCTCTTAGCAGAAATGTAATAACTATTTATATCAATGCAATTCAATATAACAATATAATTGAAATTTTAATTATCCTTGTTTTATTGATTTTCCAAGCTCTAACGCATGGGCGTACCGAATCTAATTTTAGCCGGGAAGGGAATAAATTAATATTTGTATCATTTGGACCAGCGTTTTCTCGTAGAAGAGAAGGTATTTCGTTTTTCGCAAATTCACAACGCGAAGTGTGCAGTTGACGCGCAATTGTCCCGCTCTCCCGTCTCTCAGCGTTGTGTCCTTTTTCACTACTGGGAGAAAATGTCTCACTTTCGTTTTTGTTAATTGCGAAGGTTGGTTTGGATCTGTTGGGTTGCTCACAGCTGTGAAACGTGCATTAGGTGGTCAGCTCACAGACACTAGGATGATAACGATAGTTAAATTCGATTGGTTTGTAATAGAATTATCCAGAATACACACTCTGTGCGCATTTACGTAAACGGAATTGTAATTGGATCCGACTTGTATGTCTGATGGTGGAGAGTTTCAAAATTGAAGAAACCCTTGTACAACAGTAGCACACTTTGGTCTGTTTGTTTGTTTAACAGGTGTCAATGTTATAAAAAAAATCATCTATAACTGCTGCGTAATTAATAGTCAGTTACCGGATTTCCCAATCAGGTATGGTTGTTATGGTGAAGTGAAACGGTCACCTCTTTTTTTTGGTGTTCTCAATATACGGTTGTTTCTCCGTAATGAAATTTTCATTTTGTAATAATGTATCCATTTTAGGAAATCCCACACTTGCTATTTGTTTTCCTATTTGGTATATCAAAATGGGGTGTCTGTCCAATATCTAACATGACAACGGACACCTTTTACCATAGTAACCACAGTGCAGGATTTACTTTCTTCCCAAACAGAGTCTGGAAAAAAGAAAGGAGAAGAGAGGAGTAGAATGGATGGGTTAATTATGTATTATTAATATTATATAATGAATATATTTAATGCTGGGTCCTTTTAGTACAACGTTTCAGATATTGTCGTATTCACATTTCAATTAGACCTTGTTGGGCTAATGTTTCTAAATTATGTTCTTTACATATTGTCACTGTATCATTGATCAATGTATAATCTGTCTGGATTGTTTGATTACACACATAACATTTCATACAATCAATGTGAAATCTCTCCTCCTTATGATTCTGCAAACATTCCCCCTCTATTATTTTGGTACAAATATGACATAAACTGTTATTATGTACATGGTAATGAAACCGACAATATGGTTCGTCCTCGTATACATAACATTCATTACTTTGATCTAATGTAACGCAACAATCTTTACATTGAAAACAACTCCGATGCCATTGTCCATGTAACTCCTCGGCAAAGATTGGTCTTAATGCTTTGGCTACTTTTTCACCGTTCCTATCATAGTTGTACACGGTACCTTGACAATGCCTGCATGGACCTTCCCCCATTGGCCATACGAAATCATTACTACTATCGTTTTCACAAGGGGAACTGCTACTGCAATCTTGTGAACTTATATCTGAATAGACACCTTCTTTTAAAATAGTCGATTGACTCAAATCTGTGAAGGACTCTGTGGAATCTAGATATTTACCATGAATATCTTGTAATTGAACATGTAAAGTGGTGTCTGCTTGTGGGTTTCTAATATCTAGAATCTCAGTTAACGGATTGTTAGCTATCGTACTGTTAGCCTCAACGTCTTGTGCTTCTACTAACAATGGTACAATACCATCAACTACCACTTTCTGTTTCCTATTTAACGGAGACCCTTCTCTTAATATGCATTTACTTAGATCTACTAGAGTGCCCTTTGTAGCAACAGGCGTATGATCATCCGCGGTAACATATTCCATTAAGGAATCGTCGGGGTCCGTTTCATTAATGTTCTGATATTGTGAGGTAGTATCATCTACATTAAAGAAAATATTGTTTTCATGCATTGAGATTTGATTGTTTTCAATATTGTTATTATCCAATACAATTATTGAACTCATGTTTGGTCTCAGTTTTGTTTGTTCAGGTAATTGGAAAATATCATTATCATTGGAATCATCTACTGATTCGACTTCAATTTCGTCAGGACATTCAAAATCAAAATATCCTGAAAATTTCTTAGGTTGGACCACTGTCTTTTTGATAATCTGTTTATAATTGAAATGAAATCCTGTCTTTCTCAATTTTTCAAATTGCCTGTCCGAATGACTTGTTGTCTTCAATAAACCCATTGCAGCTACGTTAAGAATAATTTTTGTTGTTTACGTCAGCCAAAAATAGTCTTACTTGTAAAAAAAATACTAAAACAGTAGGAACAACACTCACAGAGTGGGGGGAATCTAAGCTAAATTAGAATTGGATATTCCTTTTGCTTTTATACTTATCTACTGAATAATATGACTCTTGGCCAGAAATTAATTATTTGGTAAATGTTGCAAGGGTCGATACGTCAGTCGATTATTTACATTTCAAGATAGCTCCATGTATATGTTGCTCCCAGTTCCTCGTACCAGATATAAGATGCTCCCCCAGGGCGGATCTTATATTAAGAAAGTATTGGAGAATATAACTACATGCAATAAAAACGGAACTGCAGGTTTGACATGAATATGTACTAAAAGCCTCACCAAGTTTGTTGATTTATCTAACTGACTACCCCCAAAAAAATATATTGAGTATAGTTTTTAGGCACATTTGTTCCTACCTCAATGATTTTTGTTTTCATTATTACTTCTTTAGATCATATTTGTTTTGTTATTTTTATTAGCATCCAGAAATTGACTGCAAGATACTGCGATCAAATAGATACAAAAAGTATGTTAATGTAAGATCTATTTTGATCTACTTGTTATCTCTACGGATACTGTCAATAGACTCCGTAAAACAAAAAGGAAAATGACGAAATGCTATGCAGTATTCCAGTAGAAAGAATATTGAACAAAAGAACGTGCACCTTTTCTTATTTTTCAATTTTTCTTCCTCTATGTTGACATTTTTTGTTTTGATTATACCCAATCGGGTAAAACATATGCAACAATTTTCAGAACGCTTCGAAAATTGAAGAATTAAAACCGGAAATAGAAAAGGGTTTGTGAAATTGGGAGAATGGTTCAAATTTCAAATGAGAACGTCAATGGAACACTCATAGTGAAGAGATGCCGTAAGGGATCTTCACTGAAATTGGCAGGAGGTAAAAGGGTTTATCTCACTCTATCTTTGGTTTCATTTCAAAATTTATCTTTCATCAGAGTTCCGTTAAGCCTTTGTATTATTTTTTCAATATGCAATTTGAACTTTCTCGGTTTATACCAAGATACGTATTACACAAGGATTACCAATATCAAAATATTTCTTATACAGTAAGCATATGAACCTCTTTTTTTTTAATTTATTGGTCGCATCTTGCCTAGGAGCTTGTTGGAATGAGTTTCAAGCTAACTATTCAAGGTAAAATGGAAGACCGTTGTTGGGACTAAGATCTGAGGAACATGTCTTAATCGTTTCAGTCTCCGTTTAATTGTCCTAAGAAATGGATCATCTATAAATAGTATATTATCTATCAAGAACGACCCGTACAGAAGGACAAATAGTGTTGATTTTAACTGAGTTCTTTACGTATTATTGTCATTCCTGCTACAACATCAACAACATTTGTTTTTATTCCACTAATGATATGATTCATTTCCGAATCAATGTTTTCGCGTCGCGGTATATGAAAAAGAACTGGGACGTGAACAAATAATTCAAAAAGTGGGAGTACGTACTTCTGCTTCTGTCTTGATCAAATAGGTAAGGAGTAGAAACTTATTTTCTGAATTAGGAATCTACAGCAGTTTCTTCATAGAGTGATTTCCTTGGATTTATATGGTTGTCGCTAAATAGATAGTAAACTTAATTTACATAAGTGAGTATTGCGAAATAGTTGTATTGGTACGTTCTATACACTGCCTGGTCTAAGAATAATACGTTCACACTTAATTGTATAACTCTATTACAATTTCTGTAAACTGGATAGAAATACAGTATATTCTCGTAGTACTGCATTCAAATGGTCTCAACTCTACGGACGTAGTAACTCTTACTTGAAAGAGATAACTGCACAAACTGCTATCACCCTCTATTCCTCCTATTATTCACTATTCTCAATGTCTTTAGTAAGAAACATAGCAAATAACAAAAAGAATAAAATTAAATAAGTTAAAATAGTAATGATCACTCTGCAAAAGGCAAAAACGTAAGCTGCATTGGGTTCTTCCTGCATCGGGTTCTTCCTGCATCTTCATTGTTTTTTTTAATTTCCATGCTTGCCTCCGTGAAAAAGAAAGGAAGAAAATCAAATAGCCTCATCTTTTCTGTTTTGTTTTGTGTTTTTTTACGAGGGAGAATGAATTAGATTTCAATTTAGAAATTATGGAAACAAAAGGATGATTACCTTCATCAATTTTTAAAAGGGTTGTTCTAGAAGACAGATCTCGAACTCACCCTGAAACACCAGTCACGAGCATTACTGCAAAAGAAAAAAAATACGAAAGCTGTAGCTGACACTTGCTCTGCAATATCTTTAACTTTTATTCATTAGCAAGAACTTTTCCATTATAGGAGAATCTCGTTAGTTTGTTTTAAGTTCAATAATATAATAGATTTATCATAAGAGAATGGTTTTGAAACCAGGGTCTTATCCAGTTACACAGTATCTGATAGAAAGGTACTATGAAATATCAGGTATACCGACACCAAACGGTCCAAATTTACTATTACATAAAAATAGTGATGAATTATTTGATATAATATCCGGTAAAGAAGGTTCAAGGAGTGTAAGTCCATCTCCCGATATGCAAGAATCTGAGAAAAGTATCGATGAAGAAGAAGAGAGTGATGATAATACAATAAATGCTACCGGAATGGAAAAGTTAAGAGCTGTCATACGATCGATAATGACATGGGATTTCCGATACAAAAATTCAATTGATATTGAAGTATTGATAAACGAAAGAAACAATGCGTTGTCATTTCATCAATGGGAAAGAATAGGGCTGAAACTAGATACTCTAACAGGAAAATCTTCTTGGAAATTTAAAACAGAATCAAATCTTTACGATTATAAATTAATTACAGAACTAACCGAAAAGTTGGTTCTATACAGGACTAATGAAGATTATGAGAAACTTTTATATCTGATACGTACCACTTGGGTCAGGAATCTAGGTGAAACTTGTAATTTGAATCTATATAGGCATTCGAATATCGGTACCAAAGAAATTATTGAAACTTATCTTCATGAATCACAATTAGCAATTGACGCATTATTAAATAAATCTGAAATGGACCCTCATTACTTATTACGATTATTACAACAGACTAGAAGAAATGTAGGAAGAACAGCCTTGGTATTAAGTGGTGGAGCTACTTTCGGACTTTTCCATATTGGTGTTTTGTCAGCATTATATGAGGAAGATTTAGTGCCAAGAGTATCTAGTTGGACAAGTGCGGGTTCAATTGTAGCAAGTATCTTTTGTGTCCATACAAAGGATGAAATCCCATCCCTATTGGCGAATGTCTTAAATATGCAATTTAATATATTTAAGGATAATAGGGATCAAAGTAATAGTGAAGATTTCTTAATTAAAGTTGATAGATTTTTCAAACAAGGTACTTGGTTCACAAATAAACATTTGGTTAATACAATGGTGGGATTTTTAGGTGATATAACTTTTAAGGAGGCTTATTATAGAACAGGTAGAGTTCTGAATATTACCGTCTCTTCTGCATCAATTTTTGAACAACCAAGACTATTAAATAACCTGACAGCACCAAATGTATTGATTTGGTCCGCTGTATGTGCATCTTGTGCTGTTCCAGGTGTATTTCCTGCCACCCCATTATATGAAAAGGATCCGAAGACAGGCCAAAAGAAAGAATGGACTGGTAATAGTTCTGTTAAATTTGTTGATGGATCAGTCGAGAATGATTTGCCAATTGCAAGACTCTCGGAAATGTTTAATATTGATCATATTATTGCATGTCAAGTTAATTTCCATGTATTCCCATTTTTAAAATTTTCAGTTAATTGTGTTGGTGGGGAAATTCAAAATGAATTTCCAGCCAGATTCAAGAAACATTTAAACAATTTGTATGATTTTGTTACAGATGAAGTTGTCCATTATTTAGAAGTGGGCAGCGAATTAGGAATAACGAGGAATTTATTAACAAAATTGAGATCTGTCCTGTCACAACAATATTCTGGTAACGTTACAATTTTACCAAAGATGGGTATGCTATTAAAATCAACTGAACTGTTGAATAACCCATCTAGAGAATTTTTATTGTTTGAAACTGTCGAAGGCGCTAGAGCTACATGGCCAAAGATTTCAATGATTAAAAATAATTGTAGACAAGAATTTGCCCTAGATAGAGCAATTTTCTTTTTGAAAGAGAAAATTATTATGTCCACTTCCATTAAAAATCCCTTACAATTCAGTGAAGCAACAATTAGAGTATCAGATATTCCCACTAATAAAGACGACATTGTTGAAACTAACAGAGATATTGGTGTACCAATTCAGCATGCAGGTTCGCTAGATGATAATATTGCTGAACCGGAAGAACTAGATTCTTTATTGATTCACCCTTCGGGAGAAAGTAGTAATCGTCCAGATGTCCGTTTAAGATCATTAAGTTTAAGAGAGCCGGCCTCTCTTGAAGCAAGACCCCTAATTTTGTCTAAAAGTTCTGCAGATAATGTAAGACGTACTTCAACACCGACGATATCGTACAACTTATTACCGAGATCAGGTTCCTCAAGGACAGTAAGTCCAAAAAACTCAAATGGTACGCTTACCAAGAGGAAATCCCAATTCACAGAGCGTAATTCTAAAGGTAGAAAAGGAAGATCAAGTACCATCATTACATATTCGACGGTTGCTTCTCAAAATAGATATTAAAAACATATAAAATTGTTTTTATATGAGATTCAATCGTTGTGACGTATTTATTCTATATTTTATCATACATTTTGTAATTGCATACATTTAAAAATAAAAATATTGCTAGATGAATCTTACTTGTTTACTCAATAGTATATCATTTTAAATAGTTTTATCGTCCGGATTTTAGAATAGATGATATATATTTAGAATTGTAATAATTGGAAAGTTCCAAGAGTTATTATAACTAAAAATTTAATATCATATTCTATATCTATCTATGTATATGACGTGTATAAATGTATATAATTTGACATATTGTTCATTTATCTAAATATTAGTTATTGGTTGCCCTTTGTCTACAATGGCCAGATTAGCCGCATGTATCATTCCGAATAACAACTTGGATGTATTGTATGGAATCAATACAATATAACCCAACATTGCCACTTGAATATGATTTACTTTTGCCGTTTTTTGAGAAAATGTTAGGGTGTTTTTAGAACAAGCTATAAATCATAAAGGTCAGGTGATAAGATCCACTTTGCCAAACCTGAACCTGAAGATAATAGTTGAAGTAGTGACCGGAAATAGCTTGGCTTGCTATTATCTATGTAACGAGACCAGTACACAGTTACAACAAAGAGGAAGTCAGATACGTACGTCATAAGAGTGTATGCCTTAGAAGCTTAAATAGATAACATTGAGTGACAATACAATAGTATGTCCAGAACGGTTGCGAAAGAGAACACTAATCCTAGTTGTTCTAATAATACCATAGCATGTACATACGTGCCAATGAGAAGGTCCCTACGTTACGATTCCTTCCGAGTGATTATCAACAATGTCGTATGAGACACAAGGCCAGAAAATAATAAAGACATCATAACAAATAAAGGATAAAAGGACGTTAAGAAAGTGCCTAACGAAAGATGCGAAACCTATATTTAAATAAGTAACGATAATAATAAGAACAATTAGTACAAAAGATTGTAAGTGTACATAAGATACATAATCTAATATAATAATCTACTATAAATACTCTTATCACAGAAAAAGCGTCTAACCGCAATCCATTATTTTTAATATAAATAAAATATATCTCTTTGAAATGAGAAAAGAAACACCAAAAACATAAAATTTGGTAAATATTCGTAGATAGCGACAGAAATTTTCGAACTATATCTCTAAACTTCAGATTACTTTCTTAATAAGATCAACTTACAATATTTTATTTACTAAACTAATTATTCAGCATTGTAAAATATGGAAAAATTATCTTACATAAAGTATGAAACTTATTTTCACTAAGTTTCTTTTCAACCCGACGGAACTTGTTACCATTCGACAAGAAGTTTAGTTTAAACATTAGAAAGATTTATCAATAGGCAGACATTGCAGTAAGATAAATATGGCGGTGATTATATGTTACAAAATCTCCAGTAATGAGAGCTGATCTATTGATAGAAGAAGACGTCATGCCCTAATGATTGTGCTGGAACATCGGGCCGAAACAGAAATAAGATATCACCGATGCAAATTGTATTGCTCAACTAATCACGAGCGACAGATTAAATAAATGGTCTGATGTGATATCTTGACCCGACTACAAGTTAGTGGAAAGACAAAAATAATATCTGAATGATTCTTTACCTCAAATACTGTAAATTAGTATAAGAAGAAAGAAATTTGAACTTGTATATATTAACGAAGTTTAATATTTCTTTCTATGTAAGTGAATTAAATTTTTATAACTTCTGGTTTTAAAAGAGTAGAAACTTATATATAAAGTTACTTTAACAATATCTTCTATCAAAATGGCTGGATTATCAAATTTAAATCGCTCAAAAATATTTTCTGAGTTTCTATTGTTTTAAGCGCTCATGGATACACAGAACTTGGTTGGAAACTCATATGTTCCTTGATCAAAGACTTGCCCAACTTTATTGCCCAAATCCATCATTTAATCCCAATATTTCTCATCTTGTAACGAAATCCAAGCAGCTCCCAACCATCCAGTTGAGAGTTACCTCCTTCCATCGCATAAACAATAAAGTTAGTATTGTCATCATGCCTAGTCAATGAATTTGCACCGATTTTAACCAGTATTTGTTCGTGAATTTGCTCTGGTGGGCTCCCCAACGGAATTACTGATAATTTTGTACCATTTGATGTCTGATAAAAAAGAGTTGACTGACTCTGAGAGTAGTTAGCGGGCATAATAGCATAACTATCATCAGTAAAATCTCTGTATTGCTTTGGCACAAGATAAGTAGCTCCTATTAAAGACAATCAAGCGTTGCGTTTAACCATGTCACCTTCAACGCCATTCTGTTTGTTAATAAGAGCCATAAGTGCGTTAGCAGTAACTGCAGTAAATTGACCCATATCCATTATGTTTTCTGCTGCACAATCTGTCTCTCTGGGTGTGTTGATGTTGCATCTGATGTTAAGCGTCCAGTTAGAATACGGCGTATCATTCTTAGGGTATTACCACCACCCAGATAGAAAGCAACACCAGCACTAAATGTTGCAAGGCCAGCACTCGCAGCAAGTACCACTGATCCACCTCCACACATAGCCCTTGCCTGCCAAGGTAAATTAAACTCATAAGTTTCTTGTTGTTTCTTCACTGCTTGCCACACTTCAAAAGAGGGGCAAAATATATCTCTGTGCCTATTGAGTTCCCTGCATGTCTCAATAAAAAATACTGAGAGTGCTCCATAATAAATAGCAGCCCACACTTTCCATTGAGCATTCCAAACCGAAACATTATATGGCGCAATAGTTACAATGAGGAAAAGAAAAAAATAAAATATTTTCATGGGTGATACCTTTTATCTACTAAGTTAGTGCAACATATATGTCTCTTTTTTACTTACAAAATATTCTGGAAGAAATTAATTTATATTAGAAAACTGATTTGAAGCCCTTTTATATATGAATTTGGAACTGTGGGCTGCAAAAAAAGAATTACAGTTTTCAACAACTTTTAGCGCGCACCTGTGTTGAGTTGGGATATTCATCGAAGCGTCGGCTTCGGACTCAATACCTAAACCTTGAGTGATTCGATTGTTAGCGGAATTGTTGTTATTAGAGTTAGACATGTTTTGGTAGTTTTCAGTATTGATTGTTTTTATGTAGAATATTTAGTATATGTTGATCTATTCTTCTTCCATAATAGTAAGATATATTATCTTGCTGTTATTCATAATGTTATTCTCACTTTTATATATCCATATGCAGGATGTATGTTATAAAGCCCGGAGGCTTGCCTCGTATAATTGTTATCATTATATCCTCGCACCCCTTATTCTCTCTCTCTCTGTCTCTATCACATAGTCGAAGGCCATGAGCTGTGAGCTCTAATATAATATTAGTCTATCTCCCCAGTTGCTAGCTGGATCGTCGGAACTAATATGTAACTATCATAATCCTACGATATTTTGGTAGTCTCCCAATTATATTCTAATAGCAACTGTATTGTTTGCCTCATATCATGTCCTGCTCTCTCAGCTTGCGCTGGTTTTTTTTATCTTATATCTCATCTCCGTCAATGTCGGTTGAATATATATTCCAACAACCTGCTACTTAAAGATCTTGGATTGTAACTAACAGTTTCAGTCAACATGCACCATTATACGTATATCTTTAGCTTGGTAAGTAAGTTTGATCCAGAGAGAGCACCAAAAATTATGACTGAGATTAGCGGGTACAAACTAGCGTTGCTAATTGGAGTCATTAATGGTATCAAAACTATCCTAAACATGATGGTAGCTATGTTTGGCGTTGGTATATTTCTTTTTTATTGGTACGGTGGTCGTTCAGTTGAAGCTGTTAAGCCATACTTAGTCCCAGTAGGGGTCCTGGTAGTTTGTGATCTGCTCATCAACATTTTGTATACTAATCTGATTTGAGAGAACTAGCTATAAGACATACATATATAAGTCTAATTACTTTATTCATTTTTTATTTTCAACAAAATATATTGAACTACATGTATATATATATATATATATTATTTCAGTCAGTTCCGTATACCATTAGCAGTTTTCAGTCATTTGCAGGGCAGAATTGTTAACAGACATACAAGTTGAAAATATGTATGCTATTTCTTTATTTCTATCTATTTTTTATATATTTACTTTAGATTCCTACCAGAACTCATTATATTAGATACAACAAACTAAGAGGGACTAACTTAATAAAGCATCACGGTACCTTACCAAAAAATAAGGTGGATATATATTTTATTATATTACAATACAAAAACGTAAACATATATAGTATCTTGATCTTGATATGTTGGAGTTGAAAAATAAAACATCTGTGAGAATGCTGTGATATATCGTAAAAATACTGGATTGGAGGATCTATATTAGCAATACATCTTTGAAAGTACATGATTATCCACTCTATATATTAGAGCAAGGTTATATAAATGGTGAATGTTGATATAGTATACAATTTATAGAATATATAAGTTTTTGGATGTGCTTACGTACATGCCATTCTTTAATAAAATTCTCTCTGTTAATTACCAATAGTCTGGATCCCACAGAAAATGGCGCACAGGCCCGCTCTTTACGAGAGGTTTTTCCGTCATTACCAAAAATGGAAAACAAAGCTACCCATGTTTGCCCAAATAGGAAGTGCCAATGACACACAGAGATATCCCGCAGTGACTGATGCGCTTCCCAAGGGCGAAGTAGTCTCGTCGTTCTGCAGTAACATACAGCAACTGCACATCGGGAGCGCCTTTGAAACCAAATTGTTAATGGTTGCTTCTTCAAATTCGATGACGGTCAATATCGTATAAAAGAGGGAGGGAAGGGGGCTACGGAAATATGTCGCCAGTTAACTCCTTTCGACGGCACCATACAGCTTGGTTCTACTTTTAGTGTTCACTTTGCCTCTAAGAAGACAGTAGTGCCGCCTGAATTATGAAATCAAACTAGAGGCAGCAATAATCTATCTACCTCACTCGGAAGATTGTCATGTCTTTGCATTCTTAACAATACCTCGAGCAAAGTAATTATTCTTACCACTTTTATTTAGTAACCAATCGTTACCATGACATTTGCGATGCATGTTTATCAATATGCTATCTCTCGAAAACAATTGGTATATAAGGAGTACATATTGTTAAAAGTTACATAAAGCTTGAAAATTAATTAGTCTCGAGCGACACATTTTCTTCTTCTTCTTTCTTGGTTATCATTATATAATCAAATTAAATGTATAAACAAAAAACTACAGTAATGTATTATTCTTTGTTATTATTATCTCTCTTATCTGGCCCAGCAATTGCATTAAGTGGTTCAACTTCTGGTAAGATTCAATTTTCTGGTGTTGGTTACGATTTTCAGTACAGACCAATTAGTAAGATTACAGATTCTAGTAAGGACTATTCATGTCAACTAGGTAAAGAAGAATGGATGACTGGTCCAAATGCCCCATTTACTGAAAATTTAGCGGTTCATATCAGAGGTCCTTTAAACTTACATAGTTATGCCTATTACACTACATCTAATTATACTATCGGTGTCAACGATACTTCTAGTTGGTCAAGACAGGCGTACTTTGATAACTACTATAAGGACTCAGGTGTCCTGAGCATGGAAAATGTTACCTTTTTAGCTCATGTTGGCGCAACTTCTGCCTGTCTAGGTAAAGGATTGAGTTATTTTGGACAAGATGCTATTACTCCAGCAACAACAAATGGTGCACCAGGTAAATATATGCAACCGCTATCAGGTGTCGAATATATGATTTACTCTAATATATCATGTCCCAAATCTAGTGTTAATGGTGGTTGTGGTGTCTACCGTGATAATATCCCTGCTTTCTACGGGTTTAGTGGTACAACCAAAATGTTCTTATTCGAGTTTTCAATGCCAAACGATACAGTTTCTAGTGCCAATTCATCGAACTATTACAATCAACCTAGAATTTGGTTAAGCAGTGACTCGTTACCTAGAGTAACAAGTAACTACGGATCTCAATACAACTGTTCTTGTTTGTTTGAAGGTTGTGGCTCTGTCGATGTATTTGCAGCAGATTCAACAATTATGAACTCCACTTTGAGTTCATTCCAAGGTTTAAATGGTAATACTACAGCGGATATCGCTTCAATGTTTAATGGTGTCACTGGTAACGGCCAATATGCAAGACCTTTCAATACAACTGTTAAAGGTGGTATAATTTTTGACACTGCAGGAAATGTTGTTACTTTTATAAGTGATAGCCTAGAATTTGAACAAAATATATCATTTAGTGATATCAACGCTATGTTGAATAGTGTACCTTCCTTAGGTGATATCACAACTTTGAAAGCAGGATCGTCCCTTGGTCCAGTTAGTTCGACTACAAAGAAAAATGCAGGTGTTCGTGCTTTATCAAATAACCCATTATGGATATGCTGGACTACAGTCATCACCACTTTCCTTCATGTTTTTGTATTGTAATATATAATTTATTAATGAAATCTAGCCTATATATGTATTAATATAATATCAGTCAGGAACTTAGAAATATCTGCGATCGGAAGTAAATGCACCTCATTAAGCTTACTTCCAGAGATAACTTTTTATAAAATTACCAAACACTTTGAGCAATTTCGTTAGCAGTAATATTTATCGAACTAAAGTACAACTAGTGTCATAACCTGCTTTAATTTCAAGAGCTATGTAAAAATGAACAAGAACTTATTCTATTATTTCTATAAACGATATTTAAATGAGTTTCTCCCAAATTGTTCCCAAGTCTCCTTTTCGTAGATACATTCCAAATTAGTTACCATTCTTTTATCACGCATAGTATTGACAGTGACATGAGATATTGAAATACACCCATTAATTATAAGAGTATTTAATGGTTTGTTTCTGTTGTTCTTAATGATACTTAATACAAGGTCATAGACAGAAGATCCAGTAATTGATTGGTTGAGTGATAAATCCACTTTCTTCAAAGAATTTAAACATTTGATTTGTTCCATTAGGGCAGATACACTACCATCTGTTATTGAACCCATCTGTGGTAGAATCAATTGTTGCAATGAGGTCATTCTATAGAAAAACCCCATGTCAGGATTGATATTGTTTAAATCGTTCGGATGGTAGCGTTTAGAGAATCCGATGTAAGGACAAAAACCTATATTCAACTTTTCAAAATCATCTTGAGATATGTATTGTGTCAGTATATTAAGACCGGATCCAGATATACATGTATTCATTAAATCAAGCCTTTTCAAATGTCGAAAATTGGAATAAAGATATGGATTATTATCGGCTGTCACAAGATCATATCGTCCGTTATTAATATCTTCCCTGAATGTAAGGGATTTCAAATTTTGGAAAATGTGGTTACGTTTCATTATTTCCATAAAGGTTTCAAATTTCGCATTTTTGTTATTTTCCAACCACAGATCCTCCACCTTAGAAAATTTCTTAATCCAATTGAAATCTTTAACCGTATCATCTAAAGTAACACCAGAAATACAAAGCCTAGTTAAGGATGACCAATTTAATGACGAACCAGACTCCAAGAATGACTTCAATGGAAATCCTTTAACCTTAGCTTGATCACATATTATCCAAATACTCCGGAGATTATCGGACCAACTAGAAGATAGTTTTGAGATGTCTGACCCTGGAAAACTTGTTTCTGGATTAAAACTTGATGTTAAAGGAACCAAAGAACTGTTGATGATAATTTCCAAATTTTCAAGACTTTGAAAATTCGACAAAAATTTGACTTCTGCTGGTTTATCTGCTCGCAACATTGCAATCAACGACAGATCTCTTACATTGCTATAGAATGTGCTATTGGGTTCGATATGTTTAGAAAGTTCGTGGATTGTTGATTGACTTGTTGATAATACTAACCTGTCACTTTTACAATTTTGCAAAGATGTAAGTACAAGTTTCATGATCTTCTTTTCTTCGGAAGGTAATCTTGACGAAATAGCAATGGATTTCATTGAATGAGATGCGACTTGACTATTGAAGTAGTTATCCGAGCTATTCATTTTGATGGACTTAGAAGCTGTTATTTTCTTGAGAAAATTAATAAACTGGGAAAATTCTCTGCTAGTCAACCTTCTCAAATCAAATATTTGAAATAGCATGGTCCATGAAAGGATCCTCTTATACCACATTTTCGATACAGTTGTTAACTTAAGTAGCTCAGCAGCAGTGAAATCTTTTAAAATGAGTGGTATTATTTCAACTGGTATATCAGCGATAAAATCAATATTACAATCTCTTGACTCGAGGTCATTTGTAATAAATACTTTTTGTCTTTTAATTGATCTCTGTTCTTCAATTGGATCAATGACCACTCTCTTAATTTGACTATCCTTTGCAATGGCCTTTTCTTTGTCCTTCTTGGATTTGATTAAATTTTGTTTAATAGCTTCTTTTTTATTTTGTACAAAATTCATGAACTTTTGTGAATATTCAATCTTTAATGTATCATGTCCATAGCTAGCCATCATAAGAGCTATTTTGTAATTTTTATATGCCTGTTCATTTTTCCCAGATTTTTGTAATAAGATACCACGCCGTATATAACCTTTCAAATTATATGATTCCTTTTCGATCATCTTGTCTGCTACTCTCAATGCTTTTGCTACCTCGTTTAACTTTTCCCAAGAAGCAGAAAGGTTGTCTAATAATTTAATATATCTGGGGTGTACTACCCTCTTCTCATTTTTATCGCCAACTTTAACAAAAACATGAGCCGTAAGTCCTAGAGATTTCCTTAATTTGATGACATCCTCATCTGAACAAATATTTACCAATTTTATCGTTTTTATAAATACATTTTTAGCATTTTCGTAATCTTCTAGTTTAAAATATTTGGTACCCAACTCTATTGCTCTATCCACAGATGTCCCACTCATCGACAAAGTATAACACACAATAGAACACTGTAAATTCTGGTTTTCAAAGATAATATCGGCTTCTGAGTAATCAAATATTCTTCAAAACGTATCCTTCAGTTGAATAAGAGATTTGTCATAGTCAGAGTAGTGTAATGGTTTTCATTGTAAATAAATATGAAAAATATTTCACAGATGGACTCGCGCATCACGTAAACAAAATATTCAGAGACGCGATTTGATATGCTTATGTATGCATCGATTGTCAATTGACATAGGAAATTAAATACAGATCAATTGAATATATATTCTTAATAAATACAATTGGTGGGAAATAAACAGACCAACCATATCCCGAAGGGTAATCCTCAAAGGTGCATTTGTAGCCTATATTCAGAAGATCAATACACTTAACCGCCAATAGTTTGAGCTGACAAGAAAGGAGGCTGAAAGTGCAAGTGACAATCTTTTAAAAATGAGCGGCAATATGGGTCAAGTAGTGCTTATGGCCTTAGCACTATTGACTTTAACGTTTGCAATTGGTATTCTACCGATATATTGGTTTTCACGAAAGAATAATTCTGAAAATATAGGAATCTCAGGCTCTTTAAACCATGAAAAGTATATCAGTATTCTGGCACAGTTCGGGGTAGGAATGTTACTGGGTACATCATTCATGTTAGTTATCCCAGAAGGAATAAATGAATGTCTCGAACACGGTGGTAATGTTGGTCTGAACTTGCTAATAGGGTTCCTACTCGTATATGTACTAGATAGAATTGCACAAGTCATCATGATGGGTAGTTCTGGTTTAGTCCCATCCGAATCAGGAGGTAGAGCAGATATTTTGTTCGAATCGTGGAGAGATCTTGTAAAGAACCCTAAACAAGTGTCGCAGGCTATCCTAAGAAATAATGTTGTCTTTGCATTATTTATACATGGTCTATCTGATGGTGTAGCATTAGGCACTGCTGTAAATAATGATTCATTACTCATAGTAATGTTGATTGCAATAGCGATACATAAAATTCCGGCAGTATTATCTTTATCAAGTTTAATGATTTCAAAGCAACATCTTCCAAAATGGGAAGCCATATCAAATTTATTTGCATTTGCATTATCAACACCATTGGGTTATATTGTGCTATCAACGTTTAACTTAAAACATTCTGAAACAATGAGTTGGTTAAGCGGTAATCTATTATTAATGAGTGGGGGTAGTCTCCTTTATGCTTCCTTTACAGCATTCGTTGGAGATTCAGGACATAGTCACGGTTATGAACATATTCCAATGGAAAACCTCAATTTGAATTTCTCATCTGAGGACAACTTGGCTAGATCCGAAAGTGATGCTCATGATGATATTGATATGGAATGGGATCCAAGACGTTACAACATCGTCAATGAAGAGACTATTAATTCAAACACAGTTGCTGATGTAACACTTACTTTGCCGAATACCAATTCTCCGGAAAGAGGTTCCAAGACTTTCAATTGGTTAACAATGGATGAAGCTGTATATACACTGGCTGGGGTCATTTTGCCTGTGATTATATCATATGTTATTAGTGAATAGTTACATATATTTATTTTTATAAATCAAAAAATAATAATAACAAAGAACAATATATTACGCAATTAGAAAATAGAGAATCGAATAAGCTTCTCCTTTATTTTCTGTTCAGAGTTCTTCTTCTTAACCACTTATCCTTTGTACTCGTTATTTGTACTTCTTTTCTTGGAGCCATTGATTTTGATTGAGTAGATGATGATAATATCCTCAAACTAACTGGTCCATTCTGTGATGTTTTTCTTCTTAAATCCTTCAATTGGTTCTTTCTTTTGTTCTTCAACGATTTGTTTCGTATAGTTTTCTCAGTATCTGAATCGATGTTGTCATAGCCGTTAGAGTCATCATCATCAAAATTTATATGGGTATTTTTGTTCGTGTTTACATCTTCATCTAATTGTAATAACTCAGGAGGAAGCTCTTCTAATGGTTCTAGATCATCGATATCTTTCACATCTTTTTGAGCAGTATTCTGCTTTTCTTCCTCTTCTTCAGAAATCTTTTGTTTCTTTACTGATTGTTGTTCTTTGAACACAGCATTTTGTTTTCTTCTCTTTTCCTTTAATTGTTGCTGTTCTAACTTTTTTGCTTCCTCGTTTATTTGCAATTTCTTTTCGATATCTGCTTTAGTGCTTGCAGCACCTTCTTCCTCGGGAGCATCATCTTCACTCTCACTGTCACTATCGTCCATATTTATAACTCTCTTCTTTGTAGGTTGTGCTTCTATCTCCTCCATTGATATTTTATTAGTTTTAGTTGTAACGGGTACGTCTTGTTCATCACCGAACTTTACGTGATTAGTGCTCATATTTACTACCTGAAAATTGACAATATTTCGTTAGTCTCTGCTTATTACTCTCTCAGCATTTGTTGAATAACACAATTCAAGAGAATTTCAAATGAAGTTACTCTTAAATGAAGTGTCTTTCACATCACGTCCATATAGTTGTTGTTCTTCGTTGAAGCTCATCGCAAATTAAAAAAAGAAAAAGAAGCTGAAAAATTTTCTCGCCGTGAAACTTTTCACGTTACCCGCTACGTCAATAATAAAAGTCATGCTAGATCCCATATGATAACTATTTAGGCAAATAAGTTCTTTGTTTTGTTCTTTTTACTCTTCTTATGTATCTTGCTTAGTTTTTTAGATTGTTTGATATCAATGGTTATGTTTTGCCCAGGTTCAATTACGTGCAGTGGTTCCGGTTCATAGTCGTTGTCTCCAATATTGTTTAGTTCTTCTTCCTTAGATGCCGCCAAGCCTGCTTCAATTTGTCTTTGCAATAGAAAGTTCTTAACTTGTTGAGTAGCTTTCTCTTGTTTCTCAATATCTTGTAATTGCTCTTTTTGTAAACTGTTATTTCCAGACTTATCGACATAGCTGATCATCAGGCTTGTCATATCAATCTCATTGCGACCTTCAAAATCTTCCATGTTTCGTATTTTGATCTTGCCCCCCTTTGAAAGATGTTGTATAAACTTATTTAATGATGTGAACTCTGTGGCATTCATATGAATATGGTCCTTATCCTGTATAAACTCATTATAAACTTTATTAGCACCAATCGGCTTCTCACCGTGATTCACCCTCAGATGGGTCAAAAAATCAGACTCAAATTGGGCAGAATATTTATCAATATCGTCTGTAGTAACCTCAGAAATTTTTCTCAGATGAGATGGAGATTTAATATGTGATCGAAACCCATTGTCATCTCTACATTGCTCCTGACACACCTGACAATACAATCTTAATTTCTGAAGGCCTCTTGCCTTCATCTGTTTACTTAAAAATTTCGCACTGGAATAATCGCTCATTTCAAACCCTTTTTGCTTATATTGGTACACCTAACAATAGTATTCACTTATTATCAACTTCTTCTGGTAATAGTTTTGCTCTTTCATAGGTTGTCTCTAATATAGTTTCTCTGTTACGTTGACCATCTCTGTTCGGAAAATACTTAGCGAGAGGTCCACGTACTTTATTTTTAAGAACCGTTTTCAACCATTAAACATACAACAGCAACAAACTTAGATCAAGAAATCAGGCATAACATCAAATCAGGTTCGTAGGTTGAACAGAGATGTCGAAATTAGAACAATTCGCGAAACAGAGACTTCTGAACAAACAAAGTGCCTCTGATGTCAATGCTTTACCTAAAAATGAAAATAACTCCAAGAGTGTGTCACTATTAGATAGATTGAAAAATGCAAAGAATGAGAAGAAGAACGACGAACCAAAATTGTCCTTATCAGATATTTTGAAACGTTCTAAGGGCTCAACAACCTCGTCTGATAAGAGATCATCAAAATTAAATTCACTGAGTTCAAGATTGCATGACTTACAGACAAAGAAGGAAAATGAGGAAACAGAATCTAACACTGAATTATCCGCAAAATCTACAGTCATTAATGTAGAAGTACCAAAAGGTAGTAACACCATAATCTCGAAGGAGTCTGATAAATTGAGATATATAAGACAATCATTGTTAGACTTCCAAAAGATTACCAAAATAGATAATTCTTCTGTTACCAATAAATTATACCGCATCAGTAGTCTGAACAATAGTGATGAATGCATAGTAGCGAAAAACAAGATTAAGAATAAAAGAATCCTTGCTGAATTGAATGCAGTATTTTCCCCTTCCAATAAAAGACAAAGAATAACCGAGAATTTCCATAAATTGAGTCCTGATGATGAGGTTCTCGAAGCTCAAACAGGAGCATTTAATGATGTTACTAAGAAAGTGGCTAACTTATCAATTAAGCCTCCAAAAAGGCTAAGGAAGAAAGAAGATACAGAAAAGTCGAATGTATCAAAAGACGAAAGAATTAATCCTCAAATATATATGTCAAAGAATAGGATTCAACCTACAATATCTGTCATTACCCTAGGACACGAAAATAGTGGGAAATCCACCTTAGTTGGTAAATTGTTATATGATTTAGGCCATTTTAAAATTCAGGATGTTAACGACTTAAAAATTAAGCTTGAGAGATCAGTATATAAGGAGGATAACAATTTATTTTGGTCTTGGTTATTAGATTATGACAAGAAATCATCGGAATTGTCGGAAAAGTCATTAAAGATCGAGACTTTGAAATATGGTGAATATAATTATAAAGTCACTGATTTTCCTGGAACTAAGAAGGCGATCACATCTGATCTAGTAAATACAATTGGTGCCAGTGATATTGTAGTTCTTGTGATAGACTGTGGAATTGATGGATTTGAGAATGGGTTTAATTTAAATGGTCAAATCATTGAGCATTGCATACTTGCGTCATCATTGAAAGTTAAGAAATTAATTATTGCGATGAATAAACTGGATACTATTGATTGGAATGAAGAGAGGTTCGAAGATATAAAGAGAGAATTACTGCCATTCTTGAACACTATTGGATTTGAAAATGATCAGGTAAATTTTGTCCCATGTTGTAGTATAGTAAATTCAAAGGAAGATGGTCTATTTAAACCAGTGTATCAACAAATGTGTCCATGGAATAAAAACATGAAAAGTGTATTTGAACTAATTCAAGATGAAAGTGCAATGATAAGAAATGAAAAGGTATGTGTTAACAACGAGCCATTGATAATATCAGTAACAAACTCAGAAAGTGCTAACTCGCGATGTATTGGGTTGATGCGCTGTGGTAATATTCAGAAAGGTGATATTGTTAGAGTTTTACCTCAAGAAACTACGATGACCGTTCAGTGCATTAGAAAAAATGGTAAAGAGGTCCCTATTGGGTTATATAACGATAAGATATCACTCGAATATAAGCCTGCAAATGAAAACAATGAAATCAATTTGGACACTGAAACTATTGATATCACGACAGATGATATCATAACATCAATTGACGATTCTGATCTGACAATGAAAAATCAAAGGCATATTATTTTGGATGTTCAACTCTTTGATGTATACGATACAAATATTTCAGCAGGGAACAAATTTAGATTATTTTCATTTATTTCAGACCAAGACGTGAAGGTTAATAAAGTTATCGGTAATAGTGGTAATGTAACCAGATTAGAAGTGGAAATCAGTGAACCGTTTATCTTAAAAGCGCGCCACAATGACATCATATTGAGAAATAATATGAATCGAACAATCTGTTTTGGGAAAATTATACAATAAATAAATAGCATCGAAAAATATGTAACGATTGTTTGTGTTTTTTTTTTTTGATTTTCTTTTAACTTAAAAGGCACGAGAAACGAATTATATTATATAATTATTGACAAAACAGAACATATTTATTTATTTATCTATTTACTTGAACATTCTATAACATTTCATCTCCTCTTTCCCAAAAGAATATTATTCGAGGCAAGATTATTCTTATAAGTTTTTGGAGTTGTGTTTACTTTTGCAGGAATTAAATCAAATACGGATAAATCCTCGTCATTTAATCTAAAACTAACAGATTTATTTGCTCTTGAAGATGAATTCATACCTGAATCATTTATATCATCATTGAGATCATTTACAATTGCTTGTTTGAACAATTTTTTCTTTTGAGATGTGGGTCTTTTTCTATTAATATCCTTTTCTACTAATGGCGATGAGCTTTTTGTAAGCGCTAATTTCTTTCTCTTAGTATCAATAACTTCTTTAATGTGAGAAGGTGAAGACAGCTGCGAGATTTCATTTGATTTTTCAGTGATAACTTTTGACGTTGGTTCATTTTCTGTTTCATTATGATCAATCAATGGATTAACATGGCCTGAGGATACTGTTTTTTTCATATTGCTTGATCTCGTTCTCCGTCTTCTATTATTTACTTGTAGATCCTTAATGTTGATTGTTGTTGTGGCATCTACGAGTTTCTCTGTAGGTCTTCTCATCTTTGAACGTAATGATGGTAAAGTATAATTGACAGTTTTCCCCCTTGTCCTTCTTGTTGATGGATTAATCTCTGGATAATTGCTTACAGGCATTCTTTCATCAACGATCTTCCTCTTTTTGCTTTTAATTCTTGGAGGTTTAATAGAATGTTTTACAATAATGTTTTCCTTCAAAGTTTGAATTGAATTTTCTGTTGTATCATCGTCATCATCCCTAAATATGTCTAATTTTGCCACAGAAGAAGAAGAAGAGGGTATAGAAGAAGTTGTTTGCATCGATGACAATACAGTATTATTCGTTGTTGATTTGTTTTTGGAATTAACTAATGATCCTTTTTGCAATAAAGGTGTAGTTGGATGTGGTCTAGTATCCTTTTCTTCCGGAATTGAGTAATCTATAATGGAATTGGTAAAATCACCTTCATTATCGTCTTTTGTAGATTCTTTACTTATTACGGGACTACCTGGTTCTCGCACTAGCAAGTCAGAGGGGTGTTGCAGCTGCTCTGATTCTCGATTCTCTACATTGTCATTATCAAGTGGAAACTCAAAATCACTCGGTACAAACATCGATTGTCTTCTTGAACTCTTTCTTCTCTTTCTAGATGAAGTTGAATTCATAGAGGGTGATGATGATGTTTCTTGAGCAGATGCATTTGTTATCACAGGAGCGGATTCCTTTGAGTTACCTAGAGACTCCTTAGATGTGGGTAAAGAAGAAGGTAGGTCAATTAATCTATTTGAAATCAATCCATTGTTGTGATCATGTGTCTCTATAGGTAATTTTTCCTGTACACGCACCTGTTGAAACAAATCCAGGATTGATTGAAATCTTTCTATCAGTTGATTTTCCATTTTTTGCAATTTATCATTTAATTGTTTTTTGTATTGCGAGTGTGTTAATGTTATATGAGACCTAACTGATACATTTTCCTGTATTAAACCACTTACTTTACTTTCCATTTCATTTAATTTCATCTTCAATAAAGAATTTTCTTTAGCGATAGCGACATTTTGTTGACCATAAGAGTTTTTCAAATGGATTAATTTCTCAGACTCCTGATCCAGAATATCCTGTAACTCTTGAAACTGTAACTGATACAATTTAGCGTTATTTTGAGGGGTCCTCTCATTGCCGCTGGGACTGTTTCCCTTTACTCTTCTCATATTTCCCGATGCCAAAGTCACTAAAGTGTAATTACCTCTTTATTCCTCAGATTGAACTACTTTCTAAAACTGACAACTCCCCCACTTGTAAAACTTACTCGTATTTCTTATATACGATTTTCCTAACGAACAACTTCTCGAACATTCAGGATCCTCGATATCCACTACTCATTGTTGATTATTACATGTCCTTTATGTAAACAAACCGCTTTGTGGTCCGGGTTTGTACCAGATATTAGGGCTACTAGGGCATGCATGTCTTCGTCCTCCCGTCCGTAGTGATATCCGGACTGAAAATTTTTTTTGTTCTCTCTCTGTTTGCAGAGCTCATCGCAAAGAGAGTTCCCAGAGGTACTGGACTGGGCATGGATGAGCTATTGGCATCTCATCGATCTCAGCTAGAACAACAGGACATATAAGAGAGAAGGTGTAATTATGGCTGAGTATATACTGATCCAAATAAGAGAGCAGTATAGAAAGGAGTAATGATCAGAACTGTTAAGCCAAAGAATGCTAGAGCTAAGAGAGCTTTAGAAAAGAAAGAAGCTAAAATTGTAGAAAATGTCAAGCAAGCATTATTTATTCCAGGTCAAACCTCTAACAAATTGTTACATGATGTAATGGTGGATTTGAGTGCATTGAAGAAACCACAAATGAAGAGATTCAATAAGAAGAACGACATTAGACCTTTTGAAGATGCTTCTGGTTTGGAATTCTTAAGTGAAAAGAATGATTGTTCATTAATGGTATTAAGTTCTAACTCTAAGAAACGTAAGAATAATTTAACTTTTATTCGTACCTTTGGTTACAAAATATACGATATGATTGAATTACAAATTGCTGAAAATTATAAACTGTTGTCCGATTTCAAGAAGGAAACTTTCACAGTAGGGTTAAAACCAATGATGATATTCCAAGGTAGTGCGTTCGATACAGATCCTGTATTCATGCATATTAAGTCTTTGTTCATGGACTTCTTTAGAGGTGAAGTTACTACTTTACAAGATGTATCTGGTTTACAACATATTATTTCATTAACCATCGCAGGTGATTATCAAGATGGTGAACCATTACCGAATGTTCTGTTCAGAGTTTATAAATTAAAGACATACAAGAGTGAGCAAGGTGGTAAGAAACTACCAAGAGTAGAATTAAGTGAAACTGGTCCACGTTTAGATTTCAAGATTGGTAGAATCCAAACTCCAACTCCAGATATGGTCAAGGAGGCAATGAAGAGACCAAAACAATTAGATATCAAATTGAAGAAGAATGTGGAATTAGACTCCATGGGTGATAAATTCGGTAGAATCCACATGGGTAAACAAGATCTACAAAACATGCAAACCAGAAAGATGAAGGGTCTAAAATCTAAATTCGATCAAACCGCTGAAGTCGAAAGCGGTGACGACGAAATCGATAACGACGATGAAAGTTTCGTCACTGCCGATGACATCGAACCATCTGCAAAGAGACCAAAACACTAGATCAGCACTACTATTTTTTCTCAATTTAAAAAGAGTCAATTCTTCCCTATTGTATGCATTCCCTTGTTTTTTAACCAAATCAAATCTCCGATACTAATCATATATATATATATAAATATCAATATATACCATCCTATTCAGATAAGAATATGCAACTATGTACATTAATCAAATACTCATCCATGTTCTATCTGAAATTAAATTTAAAAGAGTCATCGTTGGTGCAAAAAATATCGGGACAAGTGTTCGAAGCACGACTGGGACAAACAATTCAGAGGTCCTCCTCGTACAGCATGGGAACAGGATAATTTGGCAGTGCGCAGACAGCGAGCAAATAGAGCCTTGCAGCAGTCAGGAATCAATAAGGAAGGGTACACATTATCAACAAACTATTAATTAAAATAGAGTGTGCTGACAGTTAATTGTACAGTATTGACATCTACCGGTTATAAAAATTGGGAATTGAGGTCATATCCAAGCAAAAGTGGTCACTTTTCCGTTCTACACACAGGTAAAATAAACGAGAGAAGCAAAAAAGAAAAGATAAAAAAGATAAAAATAACTGGATATAGTTTGACATATTGATAATACAAGAAATTTCACCATAGGATTTTATTACCCATATTTTAAACATAAGTTGATTGCAAATTTATACTCTCGCGAGATTTTTCAAGAAACATACTAGAAAAACCCATATATTAAGCAATACTCACTATCTACATCCTTTTTACATCCTTAATTTTGGAAAGAAAAGGTATTTAACAAACACATATTTTTTACAAGTATAACATAATATGGGTGTCAGATCTACTTCGCAGGAAATGAGTCGGGAGACTCAAGAAAGAAGAGCTCATTCAAGTTCTTCTTCAACAAGTCTGGTTACGTCATTAATGAAATCATGGAGAATATCATCTTCAACTACAAGTTCCTCCGGCTCTTCCAGTAAGAAAAAATTTACTCAATCTCACTCTGGAAACCCTACTACAACTGGAACTTATAGTGACACACATTCCCATGATCAAAATCCCTTACGTCACAGTAATGAACTTGGAATGTATTCCTTATCACGATCAAGTAGTTCCGATGGAAATTTTGATGCGATGTCAAAACAACAAAATAGTACAAATAGGTCATTATCCTCCTCTAATAATACATACTCACCATTAAGATATAATAGCCCCTCCACAAATCAAATCGATAGTCCGAGAGCATCCTTAATGAGACAGAAACATAACAAACATTCACATCATAATCAACTATATTATCAACATAACAACAGTAGTGCCATAAGTGAATCATCTGCTCATAAGAAATCGAGTGATAAGTATTTCGAAGATTTAGATGAAGACTGGAGTGCTGTGATAGATAATTATAACATGCCAATTCCAATGTTAACTAATGGTGGCAATGGCAAATCAGTTTCGGGTTATGGTAATAATGGTGACTCTAGAAATAATCTATCAAGAACATCGACAGCTTCCTCAATGGCAACAAGTTTAACTTCGAATACTTTAACACAATCACAATCTTTACAATATCCACAATTGCCAAATTTGAATACTTTAGATATACCTGATACAGAAAAGAGCCAAGAGGAAATGGAAAATGAACGGGAAGTACAAGAATTGAATTCCATCATGCAGCGTATCACTAAATTTGATAATATTATTAAAAATAAGCACATTATTAATTTGCAAGACTTGAGACAGTTAAGTTGGAATGGTATTCCGAAACCTAACAGACCAATAGTATGGAAATTATTAATAGGATATCTACCAGCTAACACAAGAAGACAGGAATCTCTGTTGAAAAGGAAAAGACAAGAATACTCAGAAGGTTTGAAACATACTTTTTCAGATGAACATTCAAGAGATATTCCAACATGGCATCAAATCGAGATTGATATACCAAGAACAAATCCGCATATTCCATTATACCAATTCAAGTCAGTTCATGACAGTTTACAAAGGATTCTTTACCTATGGGCAATAAGACATCCAGCGAGTGGTTATGTTCAAGGTATTAACGATCTGGTAACACCGTTCTTCCAAACTTTCTTAACCGAATATTTGCCACCATCAAGAATAGATACTGTAGAGTTTACTGATCCAGATACATACTTAACCGAAGAACAAAAAATGGATTTAGAAGCCGATACATTTTGGTGTCTAACTAAATTTTTAGAGCAAATTACTGATAATTACATTCATGGACAACCTGGTATCCTTAAACAAGTTAAAAATTTAAGTCAGTTAGTTAAGAGAATAGATTTAGATCTTTACAAACACTTTGAAAAGGAGCATGTTGAATTTATACAGTTTGCATTCAGATGGATGAATTGTCTTTTGATGAGAGAATTTCAGATGGATACAGTAATTAGAATGTGGGACACTTATTTGGCTGAAACTTCTCCAGAGACTATCTTAAGTTTTGCATCCTCGAATCAAGTAAGCAACTCAAGTGAAGGGTTAATGTCTCCCCACACACCTCTCTCCAGGAAACCTGCAACATTTAGCACCCCTAACGTGGATCATGTATCACCTGCTTCATCGGTTGGTAGATCAAATTTGGGCGCTAATGCCGCTAACCAAGCCATAGCATCCCCAGTTAATGTAAGTTCATCCGATGACTCTAAAAGATTTTCACATACGTCATTGAATGAATTTCATGTCTTTGTGTGTGCTGCTTTCTTAATTAAATGGAGTGACGTTCTCTGTGTTATGGATTTCCAAGGAATTATCACATTCCTTCAAAATCCTCCTACCAAAGATTGGAAAGAGACAGATATTGAGATGCTATTGAGTGAAGCATATATATGGCAATCATTGTACCAGGATGCTACATCACATTGGTTGAAATGAAATAATATTGTCTCAGTTCACATGTAATAAATAATAAGTAATTTATTTAAAATATCAAACAATAACTACATTATTATCATGAGAAAAATCACACATTATTTTTATTTTATTTTTTTGTTATATATGTCTATCTTATAAAACATAGTTGACTATTTAAAGGTAGTTTTGATAAAATGTTTCCCACAATTCTATACACTCCTTTTGGGATTCTATCAGAGATTCTAAGGATATTTCCATGCTGTTTCGAAATTCTTCAATTTTATCAATTTCTTGACGTTTAATTTCCAGTTTGATATCATCAGCTATTTTTAACCATTTTTCCTTTATCACATTACATCTTTTATCCAATATTAAACACTCCATTAACATATTTTTACAACGTTCATCATTAATTTGTACACTTGGTTTATAATCGGGATATGTTTTAGCAAATTGAGATTTTTTCTTGTTTAAATCATTTTCTACAATTACAAGGAAATAACCTAATTTTGCTCTTTGATTTAGGATTGCTTTTATACTAGATAATGTTCTAATATATTCATCCAAAGTTATTCCTAGAGTCAACGATTGCTGTAGAGAGTTTCTTTCCAACGATTCTCTTATTGAGTTATGCAGCTGCGCAAAAGCATACAAAATATCCGTGGATTTCTTTGTGACTTCCAGCTTGGCTAAGGATTCAATGGCCTTTGAAAACTCAAATACTGAACTGGCTAATTCATTTCTTTCGGTATCGATCATTTCCAAAGACTTATATAATTGTTTCAATTGCTCTTCCAATATGATGAATCTTTCACGTTCCTTTAGGAAAAATTGATCAGGCTCATTATATTTAGGTTGTGAAGACAGTGAGAAACTCATAAACCCTTTGTTCTGTTCAGCATCTAGCCCACCATTTCTCAAGACTTCTACTGCATCATCTGCACCTAGTAATTCAACTTCACTAATGTGAATTTCAGATAGATCGTTATTGTCATTATATGCACCTGAGGCGGTTATATGAGCCCTTAATTTAGAATCATTCGAAAATTGTTCACTAGTCAAAAACATCAAGAAGTCTTTATCGTTTTGTAAAACCGGGTCATTAGAGATCCTTTTCAGCATCGTTTCCATTTGTACTCTTCTGTTTTCAATAAAGTCTCTTTTAAATCTACCCACAGCTTGTTTTTCAGGTGGGGGTGGAATAACTTTCCCCCAATGATTACTTTGTAATTGGCGATATAACCACCTAAAGTCTGTATATCTTCTAGTTACTTGTGCTTGTTTTGGATCTAGCAGTTCAGATGCTGAGTTCACGGAATATTCAACATGTGCGGAAGTTAAATCGCCGACCTTAATAGGATCAGTGACATCAATTGAGAAAGGTACTATATTCGCAGCAGCGGTTGCAAATGTATCAGGTTCTTCAGATGTCGCTCTGCTGTCAGCATGCTGGTTACTGGTATTAACAACGTTTGCGTTTCTTGATGCTGTAACTGTTTGATTCTTCTTGGGTGACAAATGATAAAGCGGTTCATTCATTTGATTTATCAAGGAACTTTTGGAATTATCATTTCTGGTACCTATTTTCTTATCATTTTCATAGTCTAGGGATTCATCCACTAATTCATTTTCTTTTTGGGCTTTTCCAAGTGGGTCATCTTCGGATGTGTTTGGAATTGTATCGTTTTTACCATTCTTATCGTTAGATCTATTTTCTGTTTTTTTGAGATTACCATAATTTGGTTTCCTACGACGTAATCTAGTTGATGCATTAAATAAAGAGTGTGGTTTGTTTGCTCTTTTAGTTGGTGATCCGTTTGAAGTTAATTTCAAGGCATCGTCACTTAAAATTGAACCTGAACCCATTCCAAATAAAGGATCATTTATATTTGCAGTTGACGAGGTGCTCATACCGAAATTTGTATCGTTATCTCTTTCTAATCCTGCTAAGGGATTATCCTCTGGTGCTAACATATTCATCAATTTATCTTCATTTTCACCTTGGTCACTAGTGTAATCTTTATCTATTGTAATGTTCGTGTTGTCATTAGTGGAAATATTAGCAAAAGTTTGACTCAATTCATTAGTAATGTTACTATCTGTCCCTAAATTAAACCCTTGATTTAAATTGCTTGTTTCTGGCATATCCTTCTTGTTGGTCTTAGTTTGTTGAGTGTCATCCTGATTCAATTCGTCCCAAACTGGAGCTCTTAAAGCCTCGTCGCTGTCGTAATTCATATTTTCCTATGATAAGAGAGAATGCTGGCAAATCCCTGGGAGTGGTTCACAAGCAAAGTCTGTTTAATTTGTTTTAACTACTATGATTTATTTACAGTTAATCATAAGAAATGTAAAGTTATATATCGTTTCAGTTATAAGTATATCCCTATCTATCTGTATCCTGTGAATCAAATTCACGATTTGTTCTTGGGGGCAGTCTCGCTTGTTGGTGTCTGCGAAAGCGAGTTCGGCTCAGCGTGTCCTGGTGTCACAATGAAGTGAGACTAGCGTTAAGCTAAATAATACCAAGTAGACCCGGTTTCAACTGAAAATTGGGTCTGAATTTTTCAAGGAATGACCTTCTACAAACTAGTCAGTAGTGGCTCGATTTTTTGATAGTTTCATGATAGTTCCATGACAACAAAAGCTAAAATTCTAGAAAAATTGAACTGCCAAAGCTCATATAGCAAGGTAAGATTATAAAAATAGAACAATGGAACAATTGTAGTTCTGAGGATGATACAAATTGACATAGTTAGATGGTGTTAATCTGATTTGTTAACTGCAATTGAATCTTATCTCCATCAAGATGAAATTCTCATTTGTACTGGTGTTTGTCTGCGTATATTTATATACATTTTCAGTCTAAAGGCTACTGCACTTTTCTTCCCTTGAAAAACGAAATTTCACCTGTCTGAATGAAAGAACAATTAAAGATAAACAACAACAAACTAATTGATAAGTTAGATCAGTGAGCTGGATAATATTGAAGTTGGTATATAGCATTCGTCGGTAAGAGAGTATCAACATTTAAAGATATATTTCATTAGAAAAGCACGATTTTTCCTTTTGAAACCACCTAGTTGTTAAGAAGATAGTGAATCATGTCAGAGGAAATAGTAATAGATGATATCAGTAGTAAATCTGTCTCTAAAGATGCATCAATAAGCTACATTGACTCTTCTGCGATAAATAACAAATCAGAAGTGCCAGATAGAAGATATTCACTTTGGAATTTCTGGATTTGTGGACTTTTCCTAAAAGTTTTGCTATTCCCAGATTATTTCAGTACAGATTTTGATGTTCATAGAAATTGGTTGGCAATTACCCATAATTTACCGATAAGTGAGTGGTATTATGAAAATACAAGTCAGTGGACACTTGATTATCCACCTTTTTTTGCATATTTTGAGTGGTTCTTATCCCAATTTGTTCCTCCGGTAGTCAAAAAGGACGGCTGTTTAGATATCGTGGAAGTAGGTCAATTTGGTTGGCCAACAGTCTTCTTCCAAAGAACAACTGTTATAGTGAGTGAGATTTTATTGTACGCAGTATTACAGTATTATGTTAACACTACTTCAAAGGTAAGAAGATCTCAAAGTTTCATTGTTGCGACGAGTATCGTTGTATCTCCAGGTTTCTTAATCATTGATCACATTCATTTTCAATACAACGGTTTCCTTTTCGCAATCTTCATTGCTTCTATCGTGACAGCAAGGAATGGTAACTATTTGTGGTGTGCTGCTTTCTATAGCATTGCTCTATGTTTTAAGCATATCTTCTTGTACATGGCACCATGTTATTTTGTCTTCTTATTAAGAGCCTATGTTTTAAATTTTGAAGATTTCAAATTCAAAAGTTACAAAGATCTTTTGTTTTTGGTGAAATGGTGCCATTTATTGAAATTAGCTAGTATTGTCATTGGTGTATTTTCAGTATGTTTCGCCCCATTTATTTTCCAAATGCCACAAGTTTTATCCAGATTGTTTCCTTTCTCAAGAGGTTTGACTCATGCCTACTGGGCTCCGAACTTCTGGGCACTATATTCTTTCGCTGATAAGATTTTATCCATTATTATTTTGAGGGTGCCATACATTTATACTTTTATCACTAGATTTATTTCATCTCCATTGATCCCAGCCTCAGTTAATGAAATTAGACAAAGGGTCCAAGAAGCAAGCAATAATGGTTCAAAAGGTTTAGTCCAGGATGTTATTTTCACGGTCTTGCCTCAAATTCCACCAAAGGTTACTTTCATTTTAACTATCTTCTACCAAATACTTGCTGTGATTCCAGTTTTATTTGATCCATCCTTCAAGAGATTTATTGGTTCTTTAACATTATGTGGTCTGGCATCATATTTATTTGGATGGCATGTACATGAAAAGGCTATCCTATTAGTGATTATCCCATTCTCTTTCTTAGTCGTATTGGATAGAAGACTATTAGTATCATTTATGCTAGTCAGTGCCGCAGGTTACGTTTCTCTTTTCCCATTATTATACGAAAATGCAGATTTTGCATTAAAATGTCTATATACATTTGTTTGGTGTGTCATATATTTCTTTGCCATTAGAAAGACAACAAAATTATCATCAAGTGTTGAAAGAAGAGTCTTTTTCATGGATAGATTGGCTATTATTTATATCTGCCTATTATTACCAATGGTCTTAGGTTTTCAATTCTTTGATGTTATGAAATGGAAATATCCTTTATTCGAGAAATTTGAATTTTTAGGCTTGATGACATATAGTGTATACTGTTCTCTAGGTATAATCGGCTCTTGGGTAGGCATATCATGGTTATACAATTTCGATGAACCATTATGGGAATGATGCTACATTCCTGCTACTATTAATAACATGTACTATCTTTATGATTATATATTTATAAAATATGTATATCCTCCTATGTTAAGATTTATAAAAAATATTGTAGTCTACTGTGATGTAATATGATGATCTTCTGTTATTAAGTTCTTCAATGCTAAACCTGCATCGTCAGTGTTCTCTCCATTCATTCTTTCAAATCCAGGTGTATCGATATCCTTAGTATCATTTGTAAGTTTTGTAATGATTTTGAGTTCATTAGACGCTGATTGCAATTGAATTTTATTGATATCGTTTCCAGAATGTGGCATTAAAGGTGATGACTCCTCTGAAACGTCAGGAATGTTATCAGCATGTGAAATATTATTCCCCTTTGTATGATATTGAGTTAAATCAGACATCATAGCATCCAAGCCATTATTAGTGGCCAAAATAGTGGTATCGTCCTTAACATCCAATGGAACAGCTGTTGTCTTAAATATTGGGGATTTAAATAAGCTCTCCTTTAGTTTTCCCAAGCCATTGATCTTTTGATGATGATTTCTTAGCATATTCGTGTGTGTATTGTGTTGATCCATTGCTTCAGTATTAGTAATGGCCAGAATACTTGAATTTCTTCTCTGTGAAGGTGGACTAAACAAGAGACTTCCCGGTGATCCAAATGTAACAAAAGAAGGTGGTGTATTAAATACTTTTGTATGTGCAGGTGACAATGCATGAGATCGAATGTTATTATTTTCTTGCCACACTTGTTCGCCAATTGCAGAATCGTCAGTTAAAAGTAATGGATCCCCGACAAAATATTTCATGCCATTCTGTTTCGAGGTGGTATCGTTTTCTTCAGGTTTCTTTCTCGATTGGGTATCCTTGTCACTGGTGTCATCTTCTACATTCTTGGCTGGCCAAGAAGGAGTTGGAACTGATATAATATGATTATTACCGAGACTCATTCTAAATGGCGAAAGCATACCTAATGAACCATTGATATTTGGAGTTAGCCCCGTCTTCCATTGGGAGTTGAAGAAATTAGCAGGTGACATTGGGGCAGGTGGAGGTGGGGTGCACGGTATCAACTTCTTGGGATCTGTAATTTGTTTATCCAGAGCGGTTACATCATTATTCATTATATTGATATTATTGCTATTAAATGCTCTCTCTAATCTTAACGGTGCAAGTTTGCTGTCTAAGGTATTATTTTTTGATTTTTTAATGATATCCTTGGTGATAGAAGGTTTCTTGTATTTATTAGAGGTATGATTTTTCATTTTCTTTAAAAGAAATAAAATATCTCTCTTTTGGAAATTTGTATCTGGTGCGTTACTTACTGGTAACTGTTGTGGGATTGAACCATTTGGAGAGGAGCCTATGGTGGCTTTACCATTGGAATTAATGTTCAACGATAGTGAAAAATTCATATTCTGTTGATTCTTTTTTTCAGACAACATAGATATCTTTTGAGATTTATCAGTGACTGGAGTTAATGGTAAATTATTGCCAGAAATCTTATGTTTCCCGGAATGAGATGACTTCTCCTTGTTGCCTGGTGTGGAATGATTTGATCCTGATGATCCTGAACTTGATTTTACAGGTGTGGATAATATTACGCCCCTATACCTACCTTTCTTCGTTGTGCCAACAGCGATTGCCTTCGAGGAACTTGTGACATTTGTTAAATTTCCATCTTTTGTAGAACTCGTAATTTTATGACTTGAATCGGATGTAAATAGTGAACCAGCATTACTAGTTCTTCTCTTCTTTGCTTTTGGTGTCAAATGTCCAACTTTCATAGTAGGTTTAGAAAACAACTGAGAAGCTTGTTGCTTCACTTTCAGAGAAGATTGGGCTAAAGGGTTCTCCAGTAAATTATCATATGTCTTCGTCATTGGGGGTCTCCCTCTCTTTCTAGGAGTTTTCTCCGGACTAGCAGCCATGATTAATAACGAATATTTGTGAAAGGTTTCTTACTTCTTAACTACTCAGGATACTCCGAACTGATATTTCAATTCACTATCTCTCTTTTTATATACGTCTATGTAATAGTGATTCCTTTATCTGTCTCTAACGATAAAAAAAAATTCTTCACGACTATCACGAACCAAACGCCAGCACAGACCTTCTTTCTCTCCCCTGAACAAAGAAAACTTTTTGGCAGAAACAGTATTGTTATAGGTGATACTAACCAAATTTGATCCCTTCTATTATATGTAAGTTCTCTATCGAAACTTTCACCAGCTGTAAATCAGAAAGAGAAAATTACTTCAGCAGAGATCAATCAAGCGATTCGGTCCGGTGCGTACAGAACAAGGCGCAGAAATGGGATGTCAAGAGAGTCTGGTGGAAGAAAAAAAGTAATAATAGAAACCACTTTCTTTACCCAATCGAGTAATCATGCTGGGCCGGCGAGCAAGGACCTGAGGGAGTATTGATTACCCGATTGGGGAACCAAAACGTTTCTGTTTGCAACATTTCATGGTAATAAAGAAAATAATGAGACAATATTGATTATAAAAGAATCAGTGTGGTAGACACAGTTTTGAGAGTGTCAGTAACGATACACGTTATGTTCTTCCGTATCCGTTGATTAAAGTAAGAATAAGTTATGTGTAATATATATAGAAAAAGGAATAATAAATAAATAAATATGAATATAATAATAATGGTAATGTCTTGGGAGACAGTAGATACGTGAGATAGTAACTTGATATGGACAACGTCGAGGAGTAATAAGTAATCAGGTACAGTGAGACGATGGTATGGGATAGGTGAAGTAATAATATTATCAGATTAGTGAGAGAGAAGACAATACATATGCGTATTTGCGGTTTCTCTGTTTTTTGTTTTTATAGACATATGTCATGTCTCATTCGACACCTTTGTATATTAGACTCCTATTTTGTCATATTTTTTTTTACTTTCCATATCTCTTACTTTCTTGGCTTTGGTGGAGTGAAAGTGAATTGTCTTGTCTTGATACCAGCCCATTTGAATTTCTTAACCCAAACAGATAATAGATATAATGATGATAGGATTATGATAGCTTTTAGACCTTGTCTCTTCCTTTCATCATGTTCAGGTTCGGAACACCAGTTTAAAAATTGTGTGACATCCTTAGCCATTTGGGAAGTAGTAGCAGGAGTACCATCTTCGTATTCAACTAAATCATCAAATAATACTCTTGCCATGGCAATTGAACCACCTGGGAAGTATGGATTATAGTTTGCACCTACAGGTAAAGTAACACCTTCTGGTGCATCTTCTGGGTAACCAGTCAATAGGGAGAAAATGTAATCTGAACCACCATGTCTAGCCTTAACAATTAAGGATAAATCTGGAGGTAAAGCACCTTGATTAGCAGCTCTAGCAGCTTGTTCATTTGGATATGGACCAGGTATGTAATCGGCTAATTTACCTGGTCTCTTCTTTGGATTACCATTGTCATCTGGTTCATCATCATATTCGAATTCCTCAGCCATTTCTTTTACTTCTGAATTTGTGTGAGAGACACCAACTAAAGTTCTCCAGGCAACTCTGTCTAAGGAATGACAAGCAGCACAAACTTCTCTGTAGACTTGGTAACCTCTCCTAATTGATGCATGATCAAATGTTTCGAATGGGCCATTTTGTGGCCAGTCAAATTCTGGGGAATGTAAACCATGTTCTGCAGCAGTCATTGCATTAGCAGTTAATGATTCGGCATAAAGTAAACCAGATGCGGTAATACCTGCTAATGCAGCACCAGTTATTAGAAACTTGTTGCTAGCAGCATTCTTGGTGGCATTGCTAGATGCTGTTGATAATTGACGGAAACCATTCTTGGTAGCCATACGACTTAATATAGATCTTGAGAACATTGTAAAAATTGTATGTATCTATAACTTCTTCTTTTATTTCTCCTTGAATTCTCTGTGAAAGTGCAAATGTAAAATATATATTAATATCCTACTTTATATTCTCGATAAAAAAATTTAATTATCAATGTAATTTATATGGAATAGGAATAATACGATATATCGTAAAATAAATAATTATGTTTGCCTTAACTTGATATTAATTGTTTGTAGTTATAACTTGACAAATAGTCAGATATTAAGAAACAAGACTTTCAAGTTTCTACATTTATATAAAGTTCTAACAATCAATTAATTATTCTAGTTTATAATAGAAAATCTGTTTGTTGTTTGGTTACTTCCTTCTCAGCTGTAAGAAAGCTGTGATACTTGCTTGAGCTGCTGTTCCCCTTCCCATCAGATTCCTTCACTAAGGAGAGTTCTCACTAGCAGAATTTCTAGTGTTTTGTCCTATTCTCCGATACGTTCGGGTGAAGGGCCTGCTTGGTCGTCTGGGTGGTCCGCGTTGCTTGAATATCATTGGCTGGAGCGGCTTTTTCGCTCTTTTGACGGAAACTATTAGGGTTGATATTAGGTCACAGTTAATCCGTGTATGGTGATGTTTATTTCTTAGGGTTGGTTGGATAACCCTATCGTTCTGAACGGCAGCTGTTTTCCCAATGTTTACATTTTTAATAAGACTTATTATATAAACACACCAGTTAGTTACTAAGGAGTCACAGTAAAAGGGTATAAGGTAATAAATCAATAAAACACAGATGACTGATATACGGTACTCTTTTCTCAATACACTAGATTTCTTGCCGTGTGATGTGGTACGGGCATTGTGGTTGTTACAAACAATTGATAAAAATGCGAGAGATCTTAACATTTCTGATACACAATTCAATTTTTACAAAACAAGTAGATCTATTCAATCACGTTATCTATGTGATTTAATCGAACAGGAAACGGATCGTCTTAAAGAGTATTCCAAACATTTGGAATTCCAACAAGTTGTTAAATCGAGGTACGATCATTTTTTGAAAAAAAATCCTGATGTTACAAAGAAACTTGCCGCTATGCAGACAAATAGAATAAGTAAACCTGTAATCACAAAGAAGAAGAAGAATAAAATGAGTTTCAGTATAAATTTGAGACAATTACGACAGAATGTTATTCACGATAATACATCTAACAGTATAACAGCTATCGATGATGATGATAGTGGTGATGAAGAGCCGAGATATTGTTGGTGTAATCAACCTTCATTCGGTGAGATGATCGCTTGTGATAATGAGGAGTGTCCAAAGGAATGGTTTCATTATCAATGTGTTGGACTAAAAAAAGCGCCAAAGGGTGAATGGTTTTGCAGTGAGAAGTGTCGAAAAAAACATCAAAAGCAAGAAAAGAATAGAAAGAAATAAATAAAATATCATATATTCTTTATTGAAAAAGTATAATCGCATCTATATATAGCATCTATATAACTACAAAATATATTTATATAAGTACAGCATTTTAAAACCCATTACTATATGATATTTTCTTGTTACTCTATAGAAATATAAGATAAATTAAAAAAATAATATTTTAATTTATTTATAAGTCCTTCTTTAGAGTACCCATGAAAGCATGCTTTTCAGCAGGGGTTTGGAATCTACCCTTACCGAACTTAGAAGCAGTATCGATCCACTTTAGGGTAACTTCTTCTAGAGCCTTTCTGGAAGTGTTAGTGTATAGAGACTTTCTTAAGGTAACAATTCTCTTTCTGGTACCTGGGATAGAACCCTTAACCATAACGAAATCGTTGTTAACGTTACCGTAGTGAACGAAACCACCCATTGGGTTAATGGTCTTCTTGGTTCTGTCGAATTCAGTAGAAGCACTACCTTCATCACCAGCCTTACCGATTCTGTAAACCTTGTGGTTGATGGAAGTTCTGTGGTGGTAACCGTTTTGACCAGCACGAGCAACAGACCACATAACGTGGGCTGGATGCCATGGACCGATACAAGCAACCTTTCTTAGACCTCTATGAGTCTTTCTTGGTAGTCTCTTGGTACCCCATCTGTGGGTAACACCTTCGAAACCGTGACCCTTGGTGACAGCAACAACATCGATCATTTCGTTTTGTTCAAAGACAGAGTCAACAGAGACGGTCTTTTCGAAATGTTCTCTAGCCCAGTCAACCTTTTCGGAGATAGAACCACCGTTTAATTGAATTTCAGCTAGATGAGCCTTCTTTTGGGATAATGGAGTCTTTCTAATTTGAGTGTGAACTAAAACTCTGACAACGGAAGCGTACTTCTTTAATCTAGCTAATTCTTTTTCAATAGCGGCACCATCTTGAGCGTACTTGGTAGAGTACTTAGAGAAAGCCTTCTTCTTGGACTTGAACCAGTTCTTGTAGAATCTTCTTTTAACTTCATCAGATAAATGTTCAGCCCAGACAGTGGTTAGGGATCTTAAACCTCTTGGAGTTTCGACGTAACCAACAACACCAACAACGACAACAGCTGGAGTATCAACAACAGAGACAGCTTCGACAATTTCTCTCTTGTGGAATTTGGAACCTGGTCTGTCTAGATCTCTGACGATAGTAGTCATACCAGCCTTGTAACCTAAGAAAGAGGTTAGAGCAACTGGCTTGGATTGATCATCCTTTGGGAAAGACTTAACCTTACCTCTGATGGAGGCGGCTCTCTTTCTTGGTAAGAAACCTAAATGACCGTGACGTGGAGCTTCGTACTTTCTGTGAGACATTGTGTACTGTACTTATATAAAGTGTTGTGATATAATAGGTAAAAAGGAAATAAAGTAGAAAAAAAAGGTGACTTGAAAAATACGAAAATTTTAAGAGATGAGTGTTAAATATACAAAATTACAAAGAAATACGTTCTTATAAATCAATTTGAAAATTGAAGAAGAATACAAGTTTTGGATGAAAATTTTTTTCTTCACTTTGCACAAAGACAAGTGGTTGCATGAACTTTGTCTAACCCTACAAGAAATTTTTCAAAAACTAATGAAAAAGAAAAGATGGCGTTTTGAGAAGTCGCTGTCAGTTAATTATTTCGTGCGTCGGAGATTGCCGAGAAACAGAGAGAAAAGAGAAAAAGAGGAAACTGATCTCAAGAAAAAATTAGAGAAATGGAGAGGATACCGGTGTACGGATGCAGCAGTCACAGAATCAAAACTCTTCTCTCTTTTTCAAATCACAAAACGCAGTGCGAACGTAGAAACTGATATATCAAATATTCAGTATACCTGTTCAGGTAATAAAACAGGACAAGCAAGTGCACATATATACCGCTAACAATAACTTTAACAAGAAAGGCATGCTTTTACTTTCTTACGTTCTTCTGGTCATTTTATTGTCAATACAGTTTTCTTCAAACAAAACATGTTTACTATAGTTTACTGTAGACCCTACATTAACTACGCATCGAATAACAACTAAAATTATCAACCTGGAAACGATCAAGGATGACAAACTATAACAAGAAAATATTAGCTCATCTGTCCAAGCAACAAACAAACAAACAAACAAACAAACAAACAAACAGAGCAAAACAAAAAGGACAAATGTTGTTTAGGACATCCCACTTTTGCAAACAAACAATAAATAGGTAACTTAGGTACGTGATTACGGTAGGCATACGTATACTGTTCCTGTACAGGCTTTGTAAGTAATGCTCGGCTGACATTATGCCGTTCCCACTGTTACAACGTATATAACCCTTGCACGTACAGTCAAAATCCCAGTTTACAATAAAAAGAGACTGATGTTTATAGGTATGTACGTGCGTATTTCTCTTCTTCTGTGGTGCTAATATACCCCGCAAGAATTACAATACCGAGTCACTGGACTGTACCCTGCGGTTGTTTCACTGCTCACGTTGTATACGTAATAGTTAGTTTGTAGGTGCGTACGTATTTAGTGATTCCACTTTGTACTTAGGTATTAAGTGTGCGTGGCAATATACCGGTTTTCTCTTTTGGTGGTGTGTTGACAGAAGTTGCTTTTGTTGCTCCCCCCAAAGAAGTTTTTCCGAGATTTTAGAGGTTGATGTGCTAAGAAGACCCGTAGCCCCGCAATCAAATAGCAATCCATCCCAAAGAAAAAAGCAATTCCCCCAGCTACTGTTCCTTGTCTGTCTGCCTGTCTGATGGCCACCGTCATTGCCACCGCTGTTCTGCGTGTGTTCTGGGTGGGTGGTCAAATATACCCCCGCGTTTAATTCCTTTGTGTTGCTTCTTTCCCACCTGCTTTTCACTTCTGGCCGTCCGCTTTCTCCACCTAACCAGAGACCGGGCCGCAGGGACCACCCCAAAAATTAAAGAAAAAGTGAGCGGCACGGGCGCCCCTGGACAGGCGTTGCTTTTTATCCTCCCTTCTCTTCTCCGCCGATTGTCTTTCTCTTCTTTTTTTCTTTTTTTCTTTTTCTTTTTCTTTTTTTTTTCCTTGCACTATGTCTACCGTGCAACACGCTGTTGTCTGTTCTCTTCTGTCTCGTTGTTTCTGGACTCATTCGGAAATTGATTATTAAAGGAAGAGAAATTATCTTTCTGTTGAAGTATTGCATTAGATAAGGATTAAAGTTCTTTCTGACCGGGGGTTTATTTGAACAATTCAGTTTTCATCCTTTCCTGTATTATATTATATATATATATAAAGAACTGTTGCTAGAATAAAATATATAACTTATTAAATTAATATACTTCTGTTGTCATAGTTTTCGTTATTTCTTCCTTCTGTCAGATAAGAAAAAATACATAAAATTATTATAGAGTATACCACATTTTTTTCCACCTCTATCTTTAATTCATAATGGCTAGTTTGGATGATAGTATAATATCCGATCAAAATTTAATGTTGCTGGACAATGTTACAAATTATAATAGAGCATCGGTGGATTATTTTCATCATAAATTCGATTATAATAATTTAGAAATGTCTGAAACTTGGGCATTATTATTAAAGATGAGAAAACAAAAATTATTAAGATTACCTTCATGTTCTTCAGAAGATGATGATGATTATTCAATGTATTTGAAAAGATTGCATCATTGTTTATGGAGACGTTGGGGTATTGATCAATTTCATCTACAAAATAATAAATTAGATCCTTTATCCATTAATTGGAATAAAGAAACTGATGTCACTGTATTATATGGTCCTTCTTTATCAAAGGATATTGAACAGTCTCAAGAAACTATCGCTACAGTTACTTCACATTCGTTAGATAATATACAAGTTGATAACGATAGTATCCATTCAGATACTCAACTAGATTATTCTTCTTCATATGATAGTTATTCTTCATCTGTTGAATCACAAGCTTCCTCAATATTCGATTCTCCTTCTATATTAAAGACAAAGACTTCTGTCACGGCCCCTACTAATGCACCAAAGAAATCTTTAAGATTTAATTGTATGGTGCATAGAAGAGGTATCGATCACAAGGGGAAATTCTTAGAATCTAATATCATTATTAATGATATGGATTTTGAAAATAGTGATATTGTTAACTCTTATACAACCTCATTACATCATAATTATTTTGGTAATCAACATTATTATGACTTTAATTCAAAAGTTGAAAAATCAACTTTGTTATTTGATGATGACGACGACGAACAGGATAGTGACGATTTTATTCAAGATATTACAAACGAAGATTATACTATTTCATTAAATGATTCCTATTCTCAAAAACAACGTCACCACCACCACCACCATCATCATCATCACAGGCATAATCATACACATACACATAATCACGTACGCATTGCGGTACGTAACTAATTTAAGTTGTTATTATTATACCCCTTTTCGCGGCATTTTTTATAATATCAACTCAATACTTTTAATGACATCCCTTTTATACGCAAATATAAAAGAAGAACATATTCCCATAACAAATTTGATTATTATCCAAAATTCGGATAATTATGAATTATTTAATAAATTGTAACTGCATAGCATATTCAAATATGTATGTATATTCACACATACACATATATACATTCTATATTTTTATTCACTAATTAATTACTTATGACAAAATTTCAATAATATTTCCTTTCTTCTTAATTTTTATTTTTTAATTTACATAGTAGTACGTATTATTTACCATTTTTATTATATTTAGTTTTTTGTTAATCATATTTAGTGTTGAAAAATTTATGAGCCATTGTCTCCTTTGCAGTTAATCTCTCTTGATGATCATACCTTAATAAATTATCAATTAAATCAACCATTTCTGGTACCGCTAATACAGTATCATCTGTAATAAAATGACTCCAAGGTTTCTTTGTGAAGTCTCTCA
>PPOO01000934.1:120718-131517 GCA_003708545.1 Maudiozyma turicensis
GGAGATAATGCACAGTTAGAGATATTTTGATAATTGCAAATGTCAAAAATGATAGAACTGTCGCATTTTATACAGCTTTTATAACAAACCATGATCCATTTATGGAAACCGGTAATACAATAAACTATTCCTTTGAAACAAATATTCCAGGATCTGGTTATTCTTTCAGCTTACCTAAAATTGTTGATTTGACACAATTAGATCCCTCAGATAAAAGAATAATTGAATCGAAACCAATGTCATTGAACAGTAAATTGAAATTATATTTGTTATTGCCTTGTTTATTCCTATTTTTTTTCCCCATCGTTTTAATTGTTAATATATCTGGTACTTTGTATAGGCATTTTGCTACCATAAAATATAGAAGAATGATTAAGAATGGAGACTTACCAAATGAGTTTCGTGAAAGAATTGGGATAAGTGATAGGTTAGAGACTTATGTTAGCGGACAGTATGAATCTATCCTGAAAGAAAATGATAACGAAGATGATGATCTTATTACTAACGATAATGATGCGGATTTGATAAATTCAGGAGATGTTTATTCGGGATCAATTGATAACAATACAACTTTAGATGAAATTAACTCCGAAGATCAAAAATGGCAAGAGTTTATAAAGAAATATAGCACAATTGTGGATGATGAAAATACATGGTTCGAAAGGTTTGATAATTTGCCATTTGATAATAAAAGATCTACAATTTTGAAAAACTTATCCGCATTGAATTGGGTAAGAGTTCCCATATATGTTAAGGCATTGAATGCACATGGTGGTATCATTGCAAGAACAGGTATACATGAAAGCACTCAACCAAGTAGTGTCGCTGCAGTGCAGTTTGTTGGGCAGATAGTAAATTATTTGACTTCACATTAAGTATTGAGACGTATATATATTACATAGAATGTATATTTTTTAAGAAGATTTTTTATTTTTTATATTCGACATCATAATTAATATCCTACCATTTTTCAATTGGATTAGCTTTGTATTCAACGTAAGCTTCCTCATTATACAATGAGATTTCGGTTTCATTTTCAACATCATAATCACATAGTTTCTTACCGTTTGGATCGGTAATGTCAATGATCCAATCGTCGTCATGGTTGAAGTTAATCACAAGGTTAACAGTCTTGGAACCATGCGCATGCGTATAGATCTTCATTTTATCATATTTTACTGTTCTAAATGGTCTAAAAGCACCGTCAGTCTGTATATGTTTCATACAGTCGTTGAATAGATCATGACCAGTCTTATTCTTCAAATCATAGTCTCTTAAGATAAGGTTTCTAACGTTTCTGTATGGGAATGATTTAATGATACGGATTGTTAATGTAGAGTCTGTTAATGGAGCCGCCGTCGAGGTTAATGGTTCATTTGAATCATAGTTTTTTGGTTCACCGCTAGACATTGATATACTTTAGTTTACTTGTTATCCCTTTCTTGATTAATTGATAAATTGTTGATCGTAGTTTAATAAAATACAAATGCTGAAATATCAACCTATATATCTTTGAAATGGTTATCTCTTGCTTCGATGCCTTACAGTTGATGCCCCTTCATTGTGGATACTTTTCCTTTCGTTGGTGCAAGGAAATTTTTCAGTTCCCATCTCTACAACAGGGTTATCTCGCCTATTCCATATTGTGACATAAAAAGGTATTGAACTGAGTAATGTAAAGAGCGAATGGTACAAGTCACTCAGATGGGCAAAACAGTATATGAGATTCGAATATAAGAAGAAATTCGTGAAATATATATACTTGGAATAGGCACCTCACTGTTAAGAATGAGGTAGCACCCGCTTACTTTACCCTAGGACTTTTTATATTTTGGAAGGATTTTTCCCATTCTTGGAAAATATATAAATATGGAAGTTTGGTCATAGTTCGAATATTAATTAATATGCTTTGGGGAGTAAACAAACAAATAATAGTGATAAAACTAAAAATTCCTATGACTGATTCTTAAATGAAGTTGTGTAATTTTTGACTTATAGATACACAAAGAAACAAGCTGAACATTATAAGCACAGGGAACGTATAGTCGTATCCTTTTAGTCATGGTGGTTGTCACCAAAAACAATAACTACATATATATACATATATACATATTAGAATATAGTCTTGGCCATATTTTATATTAATAGAGTTAATAAGGGAGTAAAACAACTGTGTCACATCAATCTACTTTTCATGGCATTCACTGCTAATCAGAAATATAGAGTATCCTAAACAACTGTCAATTCTAGCCTATTCTATGAATTTCCACAACCTCCAGGACTTGGTCAAGCAACAAAACAATCTCACCACAAATTTGACCATTGTATCTTATCTCAAATGCATTTTGTTCTATCAATGTTACTGTGGGAACCGGTATTATACTGGAAATATTTTTTAGCGATATGCGGGTAACGCAAAACGCAAAATTTATGTCCCAAATGGGAAATTTGTCAACAGAAAAACTCTAAGGACCTCATCTGTTTGCGAAAACAATCAATTTCGAGAAACCAAAACAGAAGGGGGACTCATTCTTACAATACGAATACTCATTGATACAGACACTGACGTAAAGTGAACAACTACGCAGTGATTGTTTGAATTTATTACCCAAAGGAGTTTGAACATTATTTACATCAACTATTGGAATACTTGTTTATTTTTTTTGGGAGGTGAATTATAATAGAAAAATATATACTTTACTGCATCACTAAGTGATAAGTTGTAAACGTACCAAATAATATATAGACAAGAACAGCAATACACAAGAGATACCGCACTACAAAATAGATATAAGGACGTTGAAGAACATATGGATACAATACAACAAGCAGTCGAGAACCAAAGGGACTCAATGATTGATCTAAGTACAACATCACAGTTTCAACAGAAAAATGATAGTACGAACACTGAATCATCAATTGAAACAACACTATTGACAATTGGTTCCAGAACTCCAATTGTGTCACATACCAGTGACTCTAATGTTAGTCCATCAAAGGAGTTTATGACCTTAACGCCAATTAGATTACCCGATAGTTATTCCCCAACAAGAAATCCAGTGCTACTTTCCAGTCGAAGGAAATTGAAGGATACAATAACGAAAAATAGTTCATTGAATAATTATTCTCCAACTCATGAAATGATGTATCAGGATAAATTTAATGGTATTTCTGAACAATTAGCAAAATTATTAGAAAACCTAAATGTAATATATCAAAAGATTGGTTATTCTAATTCAGAAATCACGATGAAGGAAAAAAATATATTTAATGATTTATCAAGCTTGCTAGAAAAATTTTATGGAGAAGCAGAACTTGAAATGAAGGATTTATCGTTAAATAATGAATTGGATCAAGAGATTTTAAATAAGATATTAATTATACTTAATGACCCAAGTGGGATAGAGACTATCCCAGATCTATACATACGGAATGCCGTATTGAAGCAGTCAAATAAGAAAGTCCCACAATCTCCTAAAAAGCCATTAACTTTACTCAACAAAAAGGTAACACTCGAAAAGGCAAAATTGTTTACCTTCAATAAATACATCCCAAAATTGATCACATTCTTACAATATTCTGTAACATTACAAAAATTAATAATATCAGTGGACAATGACAATATTATACCCGATGAGAAGATAAATATAATGATTCAAAACTTACCACCATTAAAGATGATTGAACTTTTATTAAATGATTTGAAAAATTTGTCAAATACTAAAGATAGAACGGATAGCATATCAAGACTATTAAAAGAACACAAAAATATACTGATGGATGAACCTCATTGTTCTGACGTCTCGACAAGAAAAATTGATAACATTAAACAAACTATAACCATATATGAAAGCGAAGTTAATTCAAGAATAAACCAGAATAACGAAATGGTGAGTGAAATCTGTACCTTATTAGATGAACTACATATCACTGCCGAAGATGAATTGGATTCACATGAATGCAATATTCTGAAGAACGGTTGTGATATTTTGAATTCAGTAACTGAAAATTCGCCACAAACTCGATCTAACATTGTGATCAGTAATTTACATCTGGATAGTTTACAATTAATAACCAAAAAGATTTTATCCATCAAAACCAACAGACAATATGAGAAAAGGCAATTATTAAATAAGTGTCAAACTTTATGGTCCATTTTAAAGGTACCAGACTCTCAAATCCAAAATTTCCTAGCCCAGAACGAGGGACTTTCTTTAGATGTTTTTACAAATCTCAAAATAGAATATGAGAATTTAGAGAAGCAGAAAAAGGAGCAAATCAAAAATTTAATTAACCAATCAATTGAAGAAATTTCGGAATTATGGCTAACCTTAAGTATTGAGAAAGCTCACCAAGAAGAATTCTTCAGAAAATTCAACGAACAATATGAAATTTCTACCACGCTTGAGGACGATGAAAAATTATTAGCTATTTGTAATATCGAAATGAATGATCTAAACAAAAAATTGGAAGTTTACAAACCGATACTAAAACTAATTGAAACCTTTGAGTCACTTCAAGAAGATGAAATATTCCTTGACAATAGTTCTAAAGACTCATCCAGACTATTATCTAGAAATTCTCATAAAATTTTATTAAAAGAAGAAAATATTAGAAAAAGATTAACCAGACATTTCCCAAAAGTAATGTCAGATTTATCTCAACAATTATTAGATGCAGAAGATGCATTTCAAAGACCATTTCTGTATAAGAATCAACGCATGCTGGACATTGTGTTGGATGAAGAAGAAAAATTCGTGCAGAAGTTCCCACGAAGTAGAAGAATATCCGGCGATCGTATTTCAAGGATACGCAAGGAAAGAATTGTATCCAATAGTTCAGTAAGTTCACAGAATACTGTCAGATCGAATCAATCAGAGCCTGTGACCAGTACTCTCGATAAACCATTCAGAATTGCAAAACGTTATAACTCTGACGGAATTAAGAGAACTGTGACCGCTAATACTACCGGCAGTAAAAGAAACATTAATAACCCGGATATTCAAAGGAAAATCTCGCCTATAAGATATCGTTCAAATCTGACAGAATCTGATTTAATGAAGAACTCAAGGCTATTAGCAGAGGAATCGAAATTACCAAAATTCCACGAACAACCAATTATGAATACCAGCAGAAATGTTTCATCAGAGAGACAGGTATTGGTGCCACCAACTAAAATAGTCAAGAAGCCACTGTCCACCCCCGGGAATGCAAGACCAAAACTAGTCAGAGATACCTCATCCAATATATCGCTAAATAAATTCTCAACTCCAATTTTACAAAATGTTTCACCAATAGTTACCAGCGAGGTCAGTTGCCACGGCATAAGACCTACCCAGTTATTCCCGCTAAGTGATAGTAAGATCAACAATATTGCAAACATTAAAGTATCTCGTATACCATCATTAACTAAGAGTACAACTGAACGAAATATGATTATTACAACTTCACAATTACCGGGGAAGGAGAATTCTCGACTAGATAACCATTTGCTTGCTGGGCAAAAAGTACAACGTCATATAGAATATAGAGCACAAGACGACATTACTGCAAGATTGCACAGTCCGTACAGGGAACCAGAGCATAGCGTATATCAGTTATCACAGTCGCCAGACGGTAAATTCAGACTAAGCATTCAACAAAGACAACTTGATAATCCATTTGACGATACAAGTCTCTATGAGGAGTAAATGCATTTTTCCGTAGAAAACGAGAACACAAGGACATTTGTCATAATTAGACATACATACATAAATACATACATTCATTAATATTTAATAATAAATACTGACATTGGTCATTTGCATAACGACAGACACCCTGCTCCCCCGTTATTATGACAGTTAGCACTACTGAGGTTTACCCTCACTTGTGGAAAATTTTCTGAAAAATTTATTTGTCGCCGAGAAAAATTTTCTCTCGTTTTAGCTGGCTGTTCGTGATGTGAAACCGGTCGGCGAACCAAATAATCCTGTGAGATCGTGACAATGGCGGCCAGAAAATCTGAGAAAGTTGAGATGAGAGAGATGGAACTCAACTCATCCATTTGGGACTCAGATATCCATAAACTGATGATTTTCTTCTTAGTAAGGAAAGTTTACCGATGGGTTCGAAATTTTGACACAGATTTGAACAATTAAAATTTTGAAATCCGTGCCCTTAATTTAACTTTTTGAATTTTGGGAGTTTGATACAAAGGAGTATTTGTAATAACGATTTTGATTATCTAATCATTTAATTCAAAAACTTAATAGAGGAGTCCCCAGACGGTATTTTATTTAGAAACGAAAATTTAAATATTTACACAGATCGACTAGATTTTCAACAGTATCCATAATAATACATCAATAAAGTAGGATGCTATCGCCAACTTTTACCTCTGCGGCTAAGCAGCCAAACCCAGATGGTAACATATCACAGAAAAATGGAATAAACACGGATGGTAACCAAAGGAAAGTATCGTCACAATCACAATCCAATACAAACAAGGATAATGACGTATCTTCTGCAGTAAATTCACCAATATTAAGAACTTCTGTAAGTCCTACTCCTTCCCAAACGAGATCTATAATGAATGTTAGTGGTACGTCGGGCGCAGTTGTAAATAATACACCAGCTACTGGTCTGAAAAGAATACCTGCTGTTACCTTTAGTGATTCCAACATTAAACCATCCCAATCTCAGTTAGGTATCAATGACACAATGAAACCTGCAGTAGCAAGAGGAAACGTCGCTACCACCTATATTAGTAGCGCAAATGACTCAGTTAAAACATCATCAAATAATAATATACCGAAAAACTCAATCGAAAATTCCAAATCATCTGCTAATTCATCAACTACATCAATGAAACCAATTAGGGAAGGAACAACGATATCTATTGGTCATGATCCAAAAGCTAATTTGGGGGACAAAGGAGTAGATAATGCCGGACTTGGATCAAAGAAGAAATTGAAAAATATCAATACAAAAATAATTTTTGATCAAGATGCTCCATTAACGATATCTAGTCCATCATCCATTTTGTCGACTACAGAAAACAATACAATTCATAATAATTTAATGTTAAATTTCGCTGATTCAAAACCAAATAATGAACATCCACATTTTTTCGTAGAGGACCCGCTACATACTCCATCGATTGGTATAACAAACAGATCGAGATCCTGTTCCAATAGCAGTAACCATAGTGGTAACGTTACAATAGGTTCCTTAGGTGCTAAGAGTATAGGCTCAATTATTAATGATCCAAATTCAAATACAACATCCTCTATCAAACAAGGTAGTGGACTAGGTAGTTCAAGTGGTTTGAAATCTTTGGAATCTGTCTTAGAGGATAAACCACTAATGACAAATAGCAAGGTGGATAAAGCGAACGGTGATGGCCATGCGACATTCATTACTCATAGTGGCAGATCATCTGCATCTGTTTCTAGAACTCCATCATTGTCAATGGTTACACCTACTACGGCATCTACACAAACTAATAATAATAATACTTTACCGTTATCACTGAATATCCCAAAGAGAGAAACAGGTAAGAATGTGGATCCGAGATTACCACAAGATGATGGGAAATTACATGTATTGTTTGCCGCTACAGGTTCATTGTCAGTATTTAAAATCAAGCCAATGATTAAGAAATTAGAAGAAATTTATGGTAAAGAACGTATTGTAATCCAAGTGATACTGACAGAATCTGCTACTAAATTTTTCACTCAAAGATACATGAAGAAGATCAACAAGAAGAATTTGAATCAAGTGACAACGAATACAAATGGTGATATAATAATGAATAATTCTAATTTAGAACGTAGCAATACGATAACTTCATCTGTTAGTGGTGTAACAAGTTCTCATTCTCCAAACAATTGTAACAATATTAATGATACCATGGGCCAAGTAATGACACCTAATGATAATATAACAATTGATCCTAATAGCAAAAATGTATTCCAACAAATCGAATTACCCCCACATATTCAAATTTGGAGAGATCAAGATGAATGGGACGCATGGAAACAAAGAACTGATCCTGTATTACATATTGAATTAAGACGTTGGGCTGATATACTTGTAGTTGCTCCATTAACGGCAAATACATTATCTAAGATTGCATTAGGGTTATGTGATAATCTATTGACTAGTGTCATTAGAGCATGGAATCCAAGTTTCCCAATATTTTTAGCTCCTTCGATGGTTAGTAGTATATATAATTCAGTGATGACAAAGAAACAATTGAATATTATAAAGGACGAAATGCCTTGGATTACTGTATTTCAACCAAGTGAAAAAGTTATGGGTATTAATGGTGATATTGGTCTTGGAGGTATGATGGACGCCAATGAGATCGTTGATAAGATTGTCATGAAGTTAGGTGGATACCCAAAGGATGACGAAGAGGATGACGAAGAAGAAGAAGAAGATGAGGACGAAAGTGAAGACGAAGACGAAGAAGACGACAAGAATGGTGGTGAAAAGAAAATAAAGGTAAAAAAAGATGAAACAGAGACCGAAGATGATGATGACGACGATGACGACGACGATGACGACGACGACGACGACGATGAAGAGCAGGAACATTAGATACAAAACGAATAGCATATTGAGAATAGTTTTTAAAAAAATACCTCTCGTGATTATCATCAATGTAATAAAGTCCCGTGAGTCAGTACATTCTCATAATATATAAGATTAAATTTATATTTACGATATATAAATTTTACTCATTAATAGGTAATACCAAGAACCGTGTACCTCCCATTTCTTTTAACTACCCTGAGGTACATTTAGAAAATCCCGGTAACTGATAGATCTTGATGTTTTTAACGATAGCTTAGTTATGAGCGCTATATCGTTATATCGCATCAATATGTGATAAAATGGGGAAATTAGAATTTGGACAAGGAGTAAGAGATTACAAAAAGAACAAGTAATAATCAATACGAACACACTCCTTAACGTGAAAGGTAAAAGAAAATTGTGGGGGGGAAGTGACGGACAGTACATAAATAAGATACTCTTATTATTTGTTCCGTTAGATCACATCTGCATGTAAGCGTCAAACACCCTTGATCACCTTCATGAGTAATAACAATAACAATAACGATACGAAATGCACCCCTCGTAGATGACGAAATCACCAGCTCCCAGCTGTTCTTATTATTTCTTTTCAGTTGTGTGATATACGGTTTGTCCGCTATCCTTTTCCCTTGTTGAACGGAGTTTACCACTCGGGAGCGAAACGAAATGAGACGGTGAGGGCACAGCACAACAGAGCGAGAGAGAAATAGCTCATCTTCCCTTTCCACAACTACCACTGCAGCGGGTGGAGCAAAAAATGGAAAATTAGAGAGAGCGGTAGAAAAGCGATTTTAACACAATGTATTTACGTTTGTATGAGTAATTTCGCGGTGGGTGGCGTGCGACGAACTGAAACCAATTGGAATTTGCCATCTCTTGATACGGGAATGTGTCTGTGTGTGCGAAAGGTAGACGATAAGTGCAATGTGGGATTGAGAAGTATAAAAGGGGAATGGGTGGCAAATTCTATTTTTAATAGTATCTTTCTGTTTCTCTTCTTCTTACCTTCGTTGTATAAAGAGGACTATTATTAATACTCTATTGCAACCAAAACTGCTATTGTATTGATTAAAAATATCTAACACATTTTACACACATATCCTTTTTTGTTGCTATAATTTGAAATCTTTGAAAACAGAGATTTATAATATTTTCTTACATTATTTTGCTAACTCAATATTTAAACTAATCCAACTGCTTTAAGAATGTCGGAAAATCCAAAACAAATGTTATCCCAACAAGAAGTTTCAGATGAGACTACTACTCCAAGTGTGAACAAAACAACTACTAAATCCGGTACATCTACTGTTTCAACAGGGAAAAGAGTGACAAAGAAGATCTCAAATAAGAAGAAAAGAAAGAACGTTTGTTATATGGATAATTGTTCCAATGCGTCATTGAAATTTATTGGTGATTGTAATTTTTGCCATGGTCATTACTGTTCAAAACATAGAATTATGGAAAATCATAAATGTACAGGTTTGAATACTTGTAAGGAACAAATGCATAAAAGAAACGCAGATAAATTAGATAGAGAACAAACTATAATACCAAAGATTCAAATATAACATGGTACATTGGAAATAAATATCCGATACATATAAAACCTATGTGTTCTTACAATTTCTCATAGTTACAAAAATAAAAAAAGAAAAAGAATTACAATAGATCGATATCCCAGAACTTTACCAGTTCTACCCTGTTAATATTCTATTTTACCTGTTTGCATTTTTTGTACCCCTCTGTCTCATAGTTTACTATACCCTCGCATTTTCATCACTGGCCTTTCACGAACGACAACCCATAATAATACTACAACTTCCTCATTTGGTCATCTTTCGCACCTTATTCGATATATAGTTATTGTTATATCATATTACATAAATAAATTCTTCATAAACTAATTTTAAAACTAATTATACTTTTCCCAAATATGTCATCTATCATTGAACAAAATTGACTTCTAAGTTTTTATTTTTAAACTGTTTGAATTATCATAATATACGGTCAGAGAAAAAAAGAAAACCGTGATAGCGCCGTTCGTTAAAAGCCTCCAAGAGTATCACTTCTGACGAATTCTGCTTTTTTTCTTTTTCAAAATTGTCAATCCGCTTTTTAACGGTCTTTGCCACAATTGAAAGTTTTGTATGATACGCTCGAAAAATATGGATTTACAGTGATTTTACTGAAAATTTTTTTTTTACCAGAGGGAGTGA
>PPOO01000934.1:138710-161799 GCA_003708545.1 Maudiozyma turicensis
TATATGTATTGAATAGAAATAAAAAAAAGCCATTTCCCGCAACATACGTTGAATATGGGTTCGAGAACATTCCCAAGGTCCGACTGGGATCTCCAATTCATTAGTTACAGGTGCAGTTCCTTCCATGGGATCATGTTGGAAACACACCATAGGAGAATCTCCTGTCCAATACCAAACAGCTATATAAACACAGGCAACAAATACGGCGACATATGGAGGAGTACGTAAATAGTATGACTGTATACACACAGCTATTAGATAGAGAGCATCTAAAACAAAAGATGTATTGCTTGATTTCATCAGTGATAATTCTAGACAGAGCGTTACACCTTTTAATATTATTATTATAAGACATCTCTGTTAACCAATGAATAACAGACAGAACATTAAAACTACCCAGGTTGCATCAATCTTGCAGTCTTATTTATATAAGATAAAATTTCCTATGCGAAATTCCTCAATGTACGTAATTGGAAGTTATTTTTCCACGAGTCGACACTCCTTGCTATTCTTTGCGCTGCACCGTTTACCGAGAATAAAAACCGATTGATGCACAATTACGCAGTTGTTCCGGGACACCTCAGATCATCGATTGAAGTGTCTCTCTGCAATTGAGGTTGACTACCGATTGTAGCATGCAAGAAGTCAGACAATTAAAGGTACATTATTGTATTCTGTGTTATCAGCTTTCATAAAGAATGTTCCAAATTAAACGGTTTGCTTATTATGTATATTACTTAGCGATGTATTGAGCCGTTATTGTTATATTCATATAGTAAGACGTTCGAGAAGTAAATATGTTGTACTGATATGTTACGAATACTATATAGTAAACTGATTATGTGGAACGCATCTATTTCTTATACCACATCTTGAACTAAAGCAATCTTGGTATATGGTTACTGTTTCCTCTTGAACTACCGATATACTTGACATCCCATTGAGGTAGTCACGAACCTTTGTCTTGTGTCCCATCCATCGCTCTATCACCGCTGGAAATAATATTTTTTTATCTAAATGAATCCGCGATGAGAAGTGAAAAATTTTTGTTTACGTAAATTACATGGAATGAAACAGTCATCTTTGCAAGTACAGAATCCATTTATATACAAGAACCGGTTTACTTGTAATATAACTCCATCATATATTTATCAATTTAGCAAAAAACTGTAGAGAAAGCAACTCATATCACAACAATTGAAAAAGTATGGGTGTCCCTTCATTTTTCAGATGGTTATCTAGAAAATATCCAAAAATTATATCACCTGTAATTGAAGATCCTCCACAAGTAGTAGATGGTGTCACATTGCCGTTAGATTACTCTGCTGAGAATCCTAATGGCGAATTAGACAACTTGTACCTGGATATGAACGGTATTGTTCATCCATGTTCTCATCCGGAGAATAGACCACCTCCAGAGACGGAAGATGAAATGTTATTAGCGGTCTTCGAATATACCAATCGTGTACTAAATATGGCCAGACCACGTAAAGTATTAGTCATGGCTGTCGATGGTGTTGCACCTCGTGCTAAGATGAACCAACAAAGAGCCCGTAGATTTAGAAGTGCTAAGGATGCAGAGATTCAAAATCAAGAACGTGAAAGAGAAATCCTGAAAAGAGAAAGTTATGGTGAAATTATTGATGATTCCGTTAGAAATAAGAAAACATGGGATTCAAATGCTATTACTCCAGGTACTCCATTTATGGATAAATTAGCTGCCGCTTTACGTTATTGGACTGCATTCAAATTAGCAACTGATCCAGGTTGGAAAAATTTACAAGTCGTCATTAGTGACGCCACTGTTCCAGGTGAAGGTGAACATAAGATTATGAATTTTGTTAGATCACAACGTGCCGACCCAGAATATAATCCTAATACTACTCATTGTATCTACGGTTTAGACGCAGATTTAATTTTCTTAGGTTTAGCTACTCATGAACCACATTTCAAAATCCTAAGAGAAGATGTTTTCGCTCAAGGCAGTGGGAAACCAAAGAGACATAATAATGACACCTTTGCTCCGAGAACTCAGGAGGAGAAAGACGAAATCTCACAGGAAGAATCAAAAAAGCCATTCCTTTGGTTACATGTAAGTGTACTAAGAGAATATTTAGCAGCAGAATTATGGGTGCCAAGATTACCATTCAAATTTGATTTAGAAAGAGCCATTGACGATTGGGTGTTTATGTGTTTCTTCTGTGGTAATGATTTCTTACCACATTTACCAAGTTTAGATGTTAGAGAAAATAGTATTGATATTTTATTAGATATTTGGAAGGTTGTTTTACCACAATTAAAGACATACATGACATGTGACGGTAATCTAAATCTAGAATCCGTTGAAAAACTTTTGGGACAATTAGGTGCTCGTGAACCAGATATCTTCAAGACAAGACACACCCAAGAGATTAGAAAACAGGAAGCAATGCAAAGAAGAAAACAAAACAGAAATGGTAATTTGTCAAAGGGTCAAGATAGACATCCCACCAATGTCACAGAACAATTACAAATGTATGACACTTCCGGTAATCTAGCCAAGGGTTCTTGGAATTTAACCACCCATGATATGGTGAACTTAAAGAAGGAATTAATGCTAGCAAACGAAGGTGACATAGATGCCATCGCAATCATAAAAGCTCAAAGTGATAAGAACAATGAACTAATGAATAACATTAGAGATGAAAAGATGGACGAAATTGTTGCCCAAGCTAATGCTAGCAATCTTTCTGCGGCAGATGTTCTAAGAAAAAAATTAATGGCTAAGAAACACACTTTAGAAGAAGAGGAAGAGGATGAAGCCAAAGAGAAAGAAGAAGAAGGTGTTAAGACGAAGAAACTGAAAACCGAGCAAGATAATCTAAATAATGAGATTAAATCCGAAGTTGAAGCAGAAGATGACGAGGATGATGACGATGACGATGATGAGGACGATGATGAAAGTACCGATGATAAGGATACAGCAACCGAAATAATTTCTAACGGTGATATCAAAAGTGGTGTTATCGACACTAATGAAGATGTCAAATTATTTGAGCCAGGCTACATTGAAAGATATTACAAAGGGAAATTCCACATCGAGTCGAGGGATATAAATACGGTTAGAAAAGGTTTGGTCAAGGCGTACATCGAAGGTGTCTCATGGGTTTTACGTTATTATTATCAAGGTTGCGCTTCCTGGACATGGTATTATCCATTCCATTATGCCCCATTTGGCTCAGACTTCACTGATATTACTGAAATAGATGTCCAATTTGAGTTAGGTGAACCATTTTTACCATTCGAACAATTAATGAGTGTTTTACCTGCTGCTTCAGGCCATACACTGCCAGCTATTTTCCGTCCACTGATGAACGACGAAGATTCACCTATTATTGATTTCTATCCAAAGGATTTCCCTGTAGATATGAACGGTAAAAAGATGCCATGGCAAGCTATTGCACTATTACCATTTATCGATGAAAAGAGACTTCTGGAAACTACTCGTGCACAATATCCAAAATTGACAGACTACGAGAAGTCCAGAAATGTTAGAAATGAAGAAATCCTAATTATAAGTAATAAAAACGTTAATTACGATACATTTTTAAAGAAATTATACGACTCCGAATCTGCTTCACATGAAGCGCTCAAGTTTGGTCACTTTAAAAGTGGTTTAAGTGGTATAGTTTCTACCGATAAAGAAGGTTTCAAATTGAATGATAAATTAATATGCCCTATTTCAGAAGGTTCACTTCCTGACCTATCTACTAATTTATTTTTGAAGATGTGTTTTAAATTCCCTCCTTTGATCGTTCCAAACAAATCTCTCATTCTTAATGGTTACATCCCACCAGTACAAGCATTGGATTCATATGATTTGGACTCAATAATGTATAAGTATGGTAAAAACAGTTATAACCGCAATAGAAACCATTTTAATGACACCATGAAAGATAACATAATTAAAACCGGGCCTAATGGAAGTACCCAATATAAACCAAGAGCAGGTGGTTATAGAGCATTTTTCTATTTTAGCCAACAACAGAATAACCAAAATGGTAGCCAATATCAGAACTCCAATAATGGCAACTATCATGATAGATCGAATTATAACAGATCCAATAATGGTTATAATTATAATCGTGGATATAATAATAATTTTAACCAGAGCAATAATTATCACAATAATAATGGTAATTTTAATCGTGGTAACAATTATAACAACAATAACAGGGGAAATTATATCGATAGAGGGAATTACAGTAACAGAAGCAACTACCGAAATCAAAGAGGAGGATATAATAACAATTATAATAACAACAATAACTCAAGATTCAATCAAAACAATAGAGGTGGGAATGGTCGTCGTTATTAAGCGGCATTATTAAGTAGTGATTTATCTAATTTTGTATTAATGGCCATGTGTATCTATGAGCACATTCATAATTGAGATTTTCAAATGTGTTCTTGGTTAATACTTATGTCTAGTAAATGTTGCATGGATATAAACCTAAATTCGGGGAAAATATGAATAATGTTTCCTTGCAAAGGATTATATCGATAGGTTATTTTATATTTTATATTAGGAATAAAGATTAAGATTTAGAAAAGTTACTTCATTCAGCCAGAAACTTTTAGATATATTAATTGTGCGACACACATTATGGAAAGAAGATAAGTTTCGAGAATTTTGATAATAAACAAAGTTTACTTTAAAAATTTAAATGAATGACAGAAAGAAGATAAAGTCTAACACATTAGAATAAGTAATCAGATGCTAAAGTGTGGGTACTGTGCGTTCACTCAAAAGCAATCCAAGAATAGATAGTGGGAACAATTTTTTTAATAGAAATAATTTCTGTTCTCATTTCGTTTTATGTAGCTTTAAATTTTATTCTAAAATGACCGGATGACTATGAGTGGATTCTTGTGCGATATTATGTATTAAGATATTTTTAAAATGACAATGGTAATAATTCAAACATTCAACACATTCTTCATATACCATGGAAATCACCTCGGCAGTAGACCATCACAAGATGAAAGAAAAGGGAAATGGAAAGAAATACAGAGAACGTTACAGTTATGACTTGATAAGAAAAAGTTTGTGCACACAATCTGTTAGATGTCTTTGTCCTCATTTATATTTTGATTGGAATTATTATCTTATTGGAGAGTTTATTTTATGGAAAGTAACTAAAACAAAGGAACTCAACAATATTTAAAAGACCAGGAATATATGTTTTTTTTTTCATTTTGACTAATTACCCTATAATATTTAAATCTTCTGATATTGAAGAACAATCGACATTTGGTATGACCAAATGACCAGAACCTGAGATTCTGGCTTAGTTTGATTTGAGTCTTTCATAATTGTAATAATTTTAGTATATTAAGTATTTCATATAATACTGTAATGACAATTGTAATGGCAATTGTTCCATTTTATTAATATAGGAAGAATAATATACAGAAAGTGAAAGATCAAATCAATCACAAACCTAAAATTTAAGTTCTGATTTGCCTTGTTTATATAAAATTTCATTTAATTATTTTTAAATATTTTAGGTTAATTACGATCCAACTTTATGATTGGAACTAACTTTATTTAACTCTCTAAATTCATCAGGTTATAATGGCTTTGTCTTCTAAACATTGCATTAGAATGGAACCACTTTTTGCATTCTTAAACGTTGATAATGAAATAAAACCATTTATTGCATTCTTAAATATTGATAATAAAAGTAAAACCATTTATTTCTTTTCCAAACATTAATATCGTAGCGCAATAATATTTCTGTCACCAAACTATTGTTTGTGTTACAAATATTGAATTAGAAGGACAACATTATAAAAATATATATTCAATATTATATATTTCCTTTCTTAGTTATATAATATACAGTCAGTAAAATTGTCAGACTTTCCTACATATTTCAATAAGATGTCACATTGATCATTAGTACTTAATACCCAAGAATGCATGAAAAACTGGATAACAATCACACTAACATAATAAATAAGCCAAAGCCAACCAGTTACTTATCAAGCTTCGTCTATAACCATTATACACGACTTTTTAAAATATCATTATAAAAGGTGACGGCAAGTTGTGCTAACTTCCTTTTTGAGTTGATGCGAGCTTTAAATGTGAAAAGATTACTAAATTGTTGACCAAAATTTACTGTCAAAGACTACAATCCTCCCAACTGATGTTTTAAAATCATAAAAATGCACCTGCTTAATAAATTCATCAGTATCAGCATTTTCGAGTTAGTATCATAAAGCCGGGATTCCCAATATCAGTTCACACTTTCAAAGAAAAATTAAGAACAACAACTGATAATTTAGATTTTATACCCAATTGTCAAATACTGGCGGTATACTTCTTAAAACATGGGAAATGAATTCAAAAAAGCACCAATTTCAAGAATAAAAATATGTTCGTATAAAGTGACATAAAATCTCCAACGTTTCTGAAATTAAGATCCGATGTAGTGTAACGGCTATCACATCACGTTCTCACCGTGGAGACCCGGGTTCAACTCCCGGCTTCGGAATTTTTGAAAGTCTGGCTGTGATCACGTGACTCAGAATATTTTTATTCAATTGAGTCGCCGCTCAGTAATCATTTTAGATCTTTTTTCTATTATTAAACTGTATTGTTTGGATTTGTTTTGAGGGTTTATTGTCTACGTTGTTTAAGTTGTGTGTTTTTATTTTTGATCTATACGACATTTGAGGCACCACTGAATGATTCCAAGAGAAATTGTTATCAATGTTTACATTCATAACAAATAAGTTTTTTCAGAACTATTGTCGCCCCATCATTTCATTCACTCAGAAGTTTGAACACCGGAAGTTATATTTTTACACACATGAATTCTGAGCGTAGTTTGGAAACTGTATGACATCTGTTCATAGATAAATGTGTAATAACTACACATTAGTTAAATAGAAGAGATTCCAGAGGTACTCGTGTTTCTTTGGGTGATCATTCATTCTTAATCTTTACATCAATCTGATATAATATCTAGAGTGTCTAAGATATATGAATAGTAGTAATTTTTGAACATTTGATCAATGTTTTAGTGTGATATACTCCAATAGATTACTCATCCCATTGTTACTATTTCACAACAATTTACTTTTGTAACTGTATGTATTAAAGGACGAATCGCAACATCGGTATTTATTCACATGTTTAGATATAAAGTCCTAAAAACGATAATGCAGACATCCAAGAGAATAGTTAGCATTTGTGACATTTGTTCTAATTATGGTAAATGTGACACTCCCGTCAAATGTGATGAATGTTTTCATAAATGGAAATGGTTCTTTGATTATTCTGTTGAAATGAAAACCGTGGAAAAATATGTCGATATGTAATGTATTGTAGCCAAAAACCCTAGAACAAGAGAGAAAACAAATAGCAACCAGGGAAAAACTGTGTTTAAAATTATATAATTTTGTACGAAACATCATATAAGCTGTGATATTATTTTTCCGATTCTTCGTCTTCAATAAATCTTCCAGAGATTTATTGCAGTACTATTTTTAAGGAATGGGTTAATCCGGCGCCAACAGGGTGGTCAAGAAATTTATTCAGACAAAAAAAGAAACGAACGTAGATTTGTGAAAATAGTTTAAAATTCCTGCCCATACGACCTATCTCTGAAAATTCTTCTTTTTCTTTTTATCGCAGGAAAGGTAGAAATCGGTATAAAGTTTACGCACAACAGTGAACTTCTATGCTTTCTAAATGGTAAGACCATATCTAAAACCTGCTACGCCATTTATTTCGTGGTGTTCTATCTCGTTTTTCTTCGGGCAATACAGGCAAAGTACTTTTTGGGTCAATTTCCAAAGAACATCCGCAGAGGGAAGTGGGGTGTCACCGTCATTTCTTTTTTGCGAAAATCATATGTTTTTCTGTCTCATTGGACAATTTTTGCAGGAGTTGATGTTTCGGAATATCTTTTTTTTCACTACAGAGCAAGTATCACACAAACCTTTGAAAATAGACGACATATTTGATATGAAGAAAACTGAAAATCAAAGAACTACCCGCAGTACAAGATTTTATGTTCAATAATCTTTTTACCGTGTGGTGGGGGTTCGGAGGGAATTCACAGAAATTACTGAAGATAAACAGGTAAATATCAACAGGTTCACTGGAAAAATAATTCAATTATTATCTTTCGTGGGAGAAAGGATCAATTAAATCAAATAAACAACAACCTGGTTCCTAAGAATACTACCAAAGGTTGGTAAGACAAACTTACATGTCGAAGGACCTTTGATAATGTGTGTTAATATTTCATCTTCTTAACTGAAATTTATGTCAATTTCTCCTTCCGTCTGATATTTTTCCTGGTGGGTTTTTTCATGCATTGCATTACATTAAAGGGTGAAAAGCTTTGCAACAATTATTTGCAGTCATTTGGCACACGGAGAACAACCTACTTACCAGTTTTTTTTTAAATCAAGGAAACCATAATCATCGTAGAGATATTTTAGCTTTGTGCCTCTATTTGTCAATATTTTTGAACCAGAATACCTTACTACTTTTTTCTCTCTCGAAAGGATTTCCTGCCACTAACTGCAAAATTTGTTGTAAAATAGTCCTTTTTTCCAGAAAAGAAAATTGATTACCTGCATTAATATTTTTTTCAAATACTGAAATACAAAAAAAAAATAAAGAACAGAAAATATTTCTTAATATATACTTCTCTTTCAATTTACCAAAGTTACAACCAACTAAGTAATTATCACTTTTGATAAATTAGTAATTATCAACATAAATAAAAACTTACCATCTCTATTTGAAACTGTTGCATTACACGAGACCAAGGAACTGGTATTGAACGTAACGAAGTGTACGACACCCCCTCCAGATAACGTGAACGAAAGAAACAAGCAACTTTTCACAAAAGAATATTCACTCGATTTAGAAGATAAAAAGCATTTCAATTACACCGATAAGTTATTATACACATTCTCGAATAAATAAACTTAGATACAATGTTTGTATCACCACCGCCAACTTACCTGATAAGGAAATCCTCTCAGAAGAAACATTCAAAGAAAGATGATAATTATAACGACAACAATAGTATAACCGATAGCAACAGCATAAATAGTAGTGGATCTCAATATAGCCAACAGAATAGTATGAATAGTAGTCACGAAGATACGTTTCATATTCCATCATTAGCAAGAAAGGAAGCTAATTTTGTTAGTGCGCCTGCTGAATATGCCGATAGAGCAAGAGTTGAAATTAGAAAACGTTTATTACAGCAGTCACCAAATGGAAATAATAAGAATTCAGAAAAAATAAGAAGTAATCATTCACAACAACATTCACAACAACAAAATATCGATAATGAAAGCCTGTTCTCTGATAATGCTTCATCATATCAATCAAGTATCTTCTCTGCTCCAAATACGATACATACACAAACAACACAAAATACAAATAATAGTTTATTACAACAACAAAAATTTGTTACACATTTAACATTGGAAGACGCTTTACCGAAGACATTCTTCGATATGTATGCACCAGAACTTTTCACACAGGATCCTTCCAAAATTCTATACAATGGTAGACCAACTTTCACGAAGAGAGAATTATTGGATTGGGATTTAAATGATATTAGATCATTATTAATTGTTGATCAATTAAAACCTGAATGGGGTAATAAATTACCTGAAATTATTACTAATGAAAGTAACTTGCCAAATTTTAAATTTATTTTATTACCATTATATTCATCAGATGAATTTATCATAAATACTTTAGTCAATTCAGATCTTTACATTGAAGCTAATTTAGATTATGAATTTAAATTAACAAGTGCAAAATATACTGTCGCAGCAGCAAGAAAGAGACATGAACAAATGACGGGATTAAATGAACAGATAATGAATTTATCAAAACCAGAATGGAGAAATATCATTGAAAATTATTTATTAAACATTGCCGTTGAATCACAATGTAGATTTGATTTTAAGCAACAATGTTCCGAATTTAAGAAATGGAAAATCCAACAAACTAATTTAAAGAAACCTGATATGCCTCCACCAAGTGTGATACCGATGTCAATACATCAATCAAATAATGGTAAGACTTCCAATACGTTATTAAAGAAAGCACTTTTGAAAAATATGCAAATGAAAAATATTCAACAGCAACAACAAAATAGCATAGATAACACTTTAATGACAGGAGGCGCGCCTGATAGTAATGTCGCTGTTCCAAAGGTGTCTTTGACAAAAGAGGAGAAAGCAAGTATATGGTCTCATTGTCAAGCCCAAGTATATCAGCGTCTTGATTTAGATTGGAAACCGGATGGTGTAAGGTAAAATCCTATAAGCATATTTCCTACAATTACAAATCTACATTGCATAAAAGGTCCATCAAAGACTTATAAAATCATTTCTTCATAGATTAATTTCTCAATCGCTCTATCAAAATAAAGGATAATAATAATAATAGTAATAATAATAACTTAATTCTTAATAGGAAATTTCCAAAGATTCACGATATTAATTTTGTCTATCTTTAATACTTTCCACACACTATTCCAAAAATTATATATTTATTTGCTTTTTTTTGATTAAATTACATTCATTTCCATAGACTAATACATATATATATTTATACGATACCTGATAAATACAAATATATATCCATAAATTACTGATATTTGATCTTCTAGAGTTTTGACAGGTTATGTTGCGGTATATCAAAAATTGCATCACTTCCTACGAGTGGTGAAACTTTTTCTACATTTGAATCGAAACTTTCATAAGGCGAGAAGCAGGGAAAGCAAAATTTAGAACTTGAAGGAAAGATTGATTCAATGTTCGACATCTTAGATGAACAGCCACATATAATTGAAACGTGAAGCCTAACAAGAATTTGTGGTTTTCGAATATATACGGTTACTTAGTTTTCAAAGTACTTCAACTTTATAACATCACAACTAATCAATTGCATAAGGGGCGATGTCACAACCACCAAAGAAGGATGCCGCTGATTTATTAGCATCATTAAAGATCGATGATGCAAAGAAGGAAGAACCAAAGACGAAATCATCCACTAAACCAGTTGATAAGACAACAACTGAACCTGCTAAGAAATCAGAAGAAGTTAAAGAAACGACGAAGACTGCATCCGAAGAGAAACCAAAGGAAAAGAAAGGTGGTGACACTGAAGAAACTGAATCGCCATTGGTTAAATCTGAATATGAAGTTAAAGTGAAACTTGTTGATTTACAAGCTGATCCAAACTCGCCATTATACAGTGCTAAATCGTTTGATGAATTAGGATTAGCTCCAGAGTTGTTAAAGGGTGTGTATGCTATGAAATTTCAAAAGCCTTCCAAAATTCAAGAAAAGGCATTACCATTATTATTAAGTAATCCACCAAGAAACATGATTGCGCAATCACAATCAGGTACTGGTAAGACTGCGGCATTTTCGTTAACGATGTTATCTCGTGTTGATTCATCGATCAATTCACCACAAGCCATCTGTTTAGCACCTTCTAGAGAATTAGCTAGACAAACAATGGAAGTTATTCAAGAGATGGGTAAATTTACAAAGATTACTACACAATTAATTGTTCCAGACTCATTTGAGAAGAATACACAAATTACTGCAAATATTATTGTGGGGACACCCGGTACAGTATTAGATTTAATGCGTAGAAAATTAATGCCATTAAATCAAATTAAAATTTTTGTATTGGATGAAGCTGATAATATGTTAGATAAACAAGGTTTAGGTGATCAATGTTTACGTGTTAAGAAATTTTTACCAAAGACTACTCAATTAGTTTTATTCAGTGCTACCTTTGCAGATAGGGTTAGATCATATGCTAAGAAAGTTGTACCAGAGGCAAATACATTGGAATTACAAAGAAATGAAGTTAATGTTGATGCAATTAAGCAATTATATATGGATTGTAAGAATGAGGAGGATAAATATGAGACATTATGTGAATTATACGGTTTATTAACAATTGGTTCCTCAATTATTTTTGTTGCTACTAAGAATACAGCCAATGTTTTATATGGTAAATTAAAACAAGAGGGTCATCAAGTCTCAATTTTACATGGTGATTTACAAAGTCAGGATAGAGATAGATTAATTGATGATTTCCGTGAAGGTAGATCTAAAGTATTAATTACTACTAATGTATTAGCTCGTGGGATTGATATTCCAAGTGTTTCAATGGTTGTTAATTATGATTTACCAACGAGAGAGGATGGTAAAGCTGATCCTGCAACATATATCCATCGTATTGGTAGAACAGGTAGATTTGGTAGAAAAGGTGTTGCCATTTCATTTATTTCAGATAAAAAATCATTTAATGTATTATCTGAGATTCAACAATATTTCAAATTATCTATGACACATGTACCGACCGATGATTGGGATGAAGTTGAAGAAATTGTCAAAAAAGTGTTGAAGGATTGAGCGCTAATCACGTACGTATGTACATATATATATATATATATATCATATAACAATTAACTGTAATAACAAGTACATCCATTCGAAGTATATAAATCGGCAATCTGTACCTGTTTGTATATGGGGACCAAAAAATTGATTTACCAAAATAGAACAAACAAACTTATATAATATATTGGAATGTCATATCTAAACGCCGATTATTCGGAATACTCGGAGACAACTCAGATTACTCCGTCGGACGTAACGTAGAGTGATTCAGCCGGATTCCGGAGAGGATACCACCCCCTAATAATTAAGAGTAAGAAGAAGCAAACAAAAATTAAAGTGACCAATGGAATCCTTGTTCCTTAAGATATCACTATGTCGTTGTTTGAGGTAAATCCATTTTCCGGAAGATTCTGTCTGAAATGTTCAAATGTCTCCTTTCTTATCATATCACTATTTTGGCTGTTAAGATTCAATTTAGAAATTTCGTGGTGTTACTCCACTGTTACGTACATACGTTTAATCTACAACAAGTTCGCGGATATTGCGATAATAGTCATAATCTCGTTACTAGCAATAATATATGAATATATAATCTATTGTACCCAATTTGTCAAACCCCCGTGTACTGGCTGTACTATCAACGTAATATAATAAGGAGATAGCCACTCCAAGATGTATACATATTTTTTGCTCCTGCTACTGACTGTCTCTCATCTTTCTGAAACCATCAATAGGTCTCTTAATATGTTAAAATTGCGATTTTATTAATTTCTATTATTATTATTTCTATTATTATTATTCTTACGTACAATATGAACTTCCCTCCCCCTATTGTTATTTGCCCTTACCGCGCTGCTGTGTACTTAGTTGAAATATAAAATTTGCCGGAACCAAAAAGGAAGGGTTCCCGGTTTCTTCTACGGGTTGTGGCACTGCCCCTGTGCGGGCGCGCGACACTTTCTTCACTACGCAACGGAGCAGAAAATATATTTTATTATCATAAACTGCAAAATTTTGTGAGAGGGACTGCCGAAATAAATCAAAAAACCAAAAAATAAAATTTGAAAATTGAAGATTGAAATTAGCGCCTCTGAGGACAGAGACTGTTTCGTACGTCGGGTTGTCTGTCTTTTGAAGAGGGACCGATGGAAATAACAGACACACACAGACACTCGTGGGCAGTGATGTTTCTTTGTAGTACAATACCTCAAAATAAATAAACAGGGAAGTTGATGAACAAACAGACAAATAGATTGCAGTAACAACTGTTACTGCAGTATCAATTACCCATGGGCCCGTTTCTTATTCTTGACGATAGTGTAAAATATTACATTTGTTTATTTTTATAGATGTCTGTATATATATAAGTAAGTAAGGTCATCGCTATTTCACAAGATTTATCTGATTTGTTGTTTAAAGTACCCTTTTTATAATCTTTTATTGAAACTTCTTTTTTAGATTAAAACAAATTAAAACAAATCAACAAAAAAACAAAACACATTTTATAATGGAAGCATCCAAAATTATTAACATTATTTTAGCCTTATTTTTACCACCTGTATCTGTCTTTTTAGCTCGTGGTTGGGGTACCGAATGTATAGTTAGTATTGTATTAACTATTTGTGGTTGGGTTCCAGGTATGTTATATGCTTTATACATTATCTTACAAGATGATTAATCGCATACAATATAATATATATATATATTCAAAAAAATAATAGTATCACTCTACTACAAAATTTACCCTTTAAAAAATAATCTTTTTCTCTACGTTGCATTCAATTATTACAAATTTATCTGCTATTACATATATATATAAATAAAATTATAATATTAAACAGATTCTATTTTTCTTTAACTTTATGTACCTATTTAATTTTTAATCAAAATTTAATATTTTCCCCTTTTTTAATTTATTGTGTGATATTATTATTATGTACATGTAGATAAATTATATATATATATATATTTCTTATAATTGTGGAGCTAACATATCCATTAATGGAGATTGAATAAATGCAACACCTGCAACAAATAATGTACCATTTAATAAAATTGTAAAAGCTGGTGATTCCTTAAATTCCTGTAATCTAGATTTTGGTTCTTGTGGTTGTTGTGTTGGAATTCCTCCATTTAATCCTGGCATACCAAACATCGTGAAATCTATATATGTATATGGGTGTTATATTGTGAGATGACTATTATCTATATATACATTCACCCTTTTTATAATACTTTGTATATCTTTTCCTTTATCTATGTTGTTCACAACAGTTTGTTCGTGGTAATTTCTCAATTTCTTTGGTCTCTCTCTTGATTTGTGTAACAACAGCGAGAAGGAGACTACATACATGCAAAAATGAGGGTTCGTGAAAAGCGATGTATTTTCCAGAAAAAGAAAAATTACTCTCAAAGTATCATCAGTTTACTGACTCAATCTATATCCCTAGCAACTTTCCAATTTATATTATCATTGTTATTTTGTTGCTTTTGTTATATAAGAATATAAAAAATACCTATATCGTTTACAAAAGAGTTGTTAGAAGGCTACTGTGCTTTCTTGAACTGCGATAAATTTGGTTCTACTATTATGCTGAGACCATTCTCTGTAATTGTGTCATCGTATTATTATTTTCATTCTGTTGTATCATTGAATCATTGGATGTACCGTATATTAAATCGTCCCGCGATAATCTTTTAGTTCTTAATTTATCCTTTTTACCCCTTTTCATTTGTTCATTCTTAACTATCAAATATTCATGAATCTTATCTATCATTGTTTGTATCGATGCATTGATATGTTTATTCAATAATGTATTCTCATTATCATCTCTTATACTTTCCTGTGATGTCAATGTATCGATGTCCTTATATTCAGCAATTTTTTTCCCCGCTCTACGATGTAATTTATAATAATATACCATTAATCTAAATATATATAACCATGCATCAATCAAATATAATCCTAAAAACGGTATTAACAACATCATTATCAATATATAACTTGTCATTTGTACCATATAAACAAATCTCAATGACCATCGTATTATAAATTCTTCAAATATATCTAATGCAGCCATCCTTTACAGTAATAAACAATAGCCTATCTAACTCCTTGATCTGATATAAGCGTGACTTTTGTTGTAAATATTTAGCTAGCTTTTATATTCTATAGCAATGTTCAAACTCGATACTATATCTGATATATGATGGGAACACTGATCAATAACGATATCTGCACTTTCTTTAACTTAACTCCTTTAACAAATGGATATGAGTAATAGATAAATTAACGATAAAAAAAACATCACAGTTTGTCTCCTTTGCCTAATTGCGCTAAATGCAAAGAGGGAGAAAAATTTTCTTCCGGCATCTTACGTAAGTACTAAATCCACTTTTTTTTTGCCTTCCCGTCTGTAAATGACGATGACCCTTGTTCTCGGACAATCGATCCATCAAGAGAAATGTGCGATGAAGAGATACGATGCGTGTTAGTATATTAGTATATTAGTATGTGTATAAAAGAATGTTTGTACGAATCATATATATGTGGATATATAGTTATATTTATTAGTGAAAAATTCTGAACAATAATTATTGAACGCCAATGACACTTAATTCTAATGTCCATACCCTACGTATATGTAAACGTACCGGTACACTAATTTTATTTAATTCTGCTTCTGTATTTGTCATACTTGGTAATTTTAATTTAATTGTTGTATGTGTATCATCTATCCATGATCCATATATGTCCACATTCAAGTCAATTTCTTCATCACCCCACCAACATTTTCTTGCTGGTTTCCTCCAAAATAATAATAATTTTTCATTGATATCAGGCTTTGGTACTAAATCATAAACTTTTGGTAATTCAGGAGGATGATGATGTTTCGAATGTGAACTACTACCTAATCTTAATTGTGAATTATTTCTGGATGATGAGTGAGAACGAACATTATCTGCAAGAGCAGAAAATCTTGATTTCTTCTTTTCTTTACGTGGAGAACGTGATCCATTTGCAGTGGATCCTAAATCACCTGTATTGACTCTTGCACCAGAAAGGGCAGATATATCTGATGAAGTTGTAGAATTTTCAATCCACTTGGTGTATGACTACCCTTCGCAATACTGTTATGAGATGTTGATACCACAGAAGAAGCAGCAGATTCTGTTGTGGAAAGATTCATATCTGATGATGATTGAATGTCCCCATTACCATTTAGACCATGTTCTAATTCCCAATTCTTCTTTGCATCATTATAAATGTTTCTAAACTCTTCTGTACTTTCATTAGCTAATCTACATAAGGACAATGAACTTATTACAGTCTTTCCAGCTTCTTGAGTTCTATTACCCCATAATGATTGTGTAGTGAACCCTGAAGAACATAACATATCCATTAGATGTTGCTCTGCAGGACCTAATTTTTTGCTTGATAGTTTAGTTAAATCTTCAACATTTGAATTTTGAATCTTACCTGATTGATTTTGATATCTTAATCTATTCGAACTAAACAAACCTTGAAACACCGAAGTTTTACCCGCAAGATAACTGCCTGCAGCTATTTTAATTTGTGCCATAAAATGATGTAATAAATCATTGTTATTCTCACGTATTGTTTCTGGATCTAAAGTTCCATTATTGGTAGTATCTGATTCAAATTTGAATTGCTGTTGTGGAACACAATAATAATCCAAGTCCTCCATTAGCACAATGATTGCAGGTTTCTGATGTAAAATATTATGTTCATTTGGTGATGACGCTGATGAGGATGTACTAGCATTACTATTATTGAAACCGAAAAATCCCTTTGCACTATTAACAAGGTTATTATTACTTGAATTTCTATGAAATAATTTTTCAACAGGGTGATTAATCATATCATCATGAGCTTTAGTGAAGATTTGCATTATATATTCAAAACAATCCGGTGGGAAATTCATGATATAAACTTCATCATCAGGTGTTAAATTTGTAATGACTTGACCATCCCTATCTAGGAAGACGCCAGATGGGAATAAACATAATAATAGCGATTCAGGTAATGACATTAATTGATCTCTAGTAATGAAATAATGATTTTCTTGAATATTTAAATGAATCAAAGAATTACCATATGCATCATTTTCTAAACCATCATAATATTCAGGATTTTCCGATCCTTGTGTACTTTGTTGTAGAAGGGGACTACCATTTGTCCCATCTTGAGAAACTTGAGTAATAATGTTTTGCATCCTTGCCTTTTTCTGTCTTGGGTTAATTTGAATATTGGAAAGATGTAAAAAAAATATTTATATACAAACTTTTTTCTGTCTTTCTTTCTCCTCCTCTTCTGATCTCTTTGGGAAGATTGCTCACAATATAACTATACTATAGGTAAATGTATATGTGTTCTTTACTCCTTGCTTGGCTATCCTTTGATATATATCTATATATCTATCTATACATTTGTATATATATAACTTCCAACTTATCTATTCATTGATTCCCTATTCCATGTGCTCTCTGTCTAGAGAAGAAGAAAAAAAAAAAAATTGGAACTGAGACAAATAACAAATGAATGATTAATTGTTCTGGCTCACTGAATACCGCGGGGCGGGAAATATCCTAGTGAGCGATAAACAGAGTAGAGTAAGTAACGGTACGTACGTAAGATACTCTGTATAATGAGTGAATGATAGTGGTAGTTCCGAATTGCAAATTGCGATTGCAATCACAATAGAATAGAATAGAATATGGTTCCAAGACAATAGGTGAATAAGTGCAAGCTAATGTGTGAGTGAATGGGAACAAAAAAAACTGCCGCAAGTTTTGTTGGAAACTGTCTGGAGATTCTGGAACAGTTGTGGTGTTTCTATCAGGATATATCCGAATGTACTGTCAGTCATCAAGATGGAATAGCTAGCTAGCCAGATCTTAATTATATACAGGTATTGCAACTATATATAGATATAGTCCAGTGATCAGCAATCTGACTTAGTAATAGATCAAGAAACATCCATTTCACTAGCCAGGTAATGCCCAATTTCTGTTCAGACGAATTATCACTACAGACGACAGCACAACCATATACGTAAAATAATATACATATTACATTGGGAAAACAACTAGACCCTTCCGGAAACATCTCTTACACACACTTGAATTCAAGAAGATCACCACTACTAATCCTACGATAGCCAGGTCAGTTGACTATACACCCTGATACCAAATCTACATAATATGATGCTATGTTCTTTTGGACTGAACCCTAACTAAACAATATTCTGTGACCACCGCTGCCGTTGCCATCGCAGTTTTCTTGTAGGACGGACGCGGTCGGATATTCTTCATTTCTATTGGGACATATATACTCGATAGTTTTGCAAGAAAATTTTCACCTTTTGCAATTCTTCGCTATAAGATGATGGTCAACTATTGACCACTGTTCTCATGGAATCTGTCTCTGGTGTTGAATTGCATAGTATGGTTGAAGCAATCTGGCAAGATACAGTACAATTACGAACAAGTTTGTGGGGCCGAACTAACTATATACTTGAAGGTTCAAGAATATAGTTAACATATTAATGCCATATGTCACATCGTGAAATACATATATATATATTGAATTTACTTTATGATGAGTTACCTTTTTCATTTTACTTATCTAGATTATCTGAACCCCTAGTAGCTAACAATAGTTGCTAGACCAATGGGAAGAGAAACAAAATTATTTTTAAATCTGATTTATTGTATTTTCATATTGCGTATTTCATTTTACGATATATGACATGGTAAATAAGTAAAAGACATTTTATTGTAATATTTAAAGATTGTACTATATATTATTACTCATCGTCACTGTTGATCATAAAATCATCTGCATCTGGATCCGTACTCTTATTAGTTGTAGCATTGACTTTTGTTGGCGTAGCATCAATTGGTTCAGGTGGTACTGGTTGCCATTTCTTCTTTGGTGTCTTATCTGGTGTATCAATATATGTAGTCTGTGATACAACACGTTGACTATCATGAGTAACCATTGAAGCATCTGGATCAGCAGAATCAGCACTCCCATTTTCGTTACTACTGTCATTACCTTCTCTAGTACGTTCTCTAGTTGGTAATTGCGGTGGAACATCCTCATCATCAGAAAATTCATCATTGTTTAAAGAGATTCCATGATTCTCCAAGGAGTCCTCTCCGATACGTTGTCCAAAAGAATTAAATCTACGTCTTTCGTTTTGAGAATCATTATTTGTAGAACTCATTTTCACACTTGATGGTTGATTACGTTGATTTTCATAAAATCTTAATGCCTCTTCTTGCTCTCTCATTTGTTCATCATTATAACCAAATGCATTAGCGTTGCTATTATTGTTATTGTACATTTGAGATTGTTGTTGTTGTTGTTGTTGTTGTTGTTGTTGTTCATCAGAACCGAAATCTCTGTTAAACCAATTACCTACCCTTGAAGCAGTATCTTGTAATGATTTATTAGCTCTTGCAGTAATCTCAGGTAAATCTTTTTCAACAAATTGTCCCCAACTATCATCATCATCCTGATATGAATCTGGATTAAATTCACCATTCTCCTTTAAACGTCTTCTTCTTTCACTTAATCTTTCCACATGTAATTGTTTATCACGATTATTTGTCGAATCAAATGGTATCGGTTCATTTATATTCTCATCCGTAGTACGCCTACCTAATCTTGAAGATGCAGTAGTAGTACTGGATCCCTTACGACGTTGCGAGTTCCTTTTATAATTATTATTATATTGATCATTCAATTGTTTAGCTAATAATTCATCTTGTTCCAATTGGGTTAACTTCTTTCTAGAAGGTAGATTTGGTGACGGAGATGGTTGTTTTGAAGGTAATGGAATATCAGCACCTGATTTAGGATCAGACAAGTATAGTAATGCATTAAATGCAGGATCCATGGACCCCTTAGATGCAATTATAATCGCTCTAATATATTTTTCTTCAATAGATGGGAATGCATCTTGTAATTGTTTTAAAAGAGGATTCTCCTTTGGCTTAGATTCTGCTTCCGCTTGTCCTTCTGATTTCCCCTCTAGTTCAACGGTCTTATTTCTAGTTGGTAATGGAGGAGCATCATCATTATCATCGTTATTTGGTTCGTCTGTAGTTATATCATCAAGAGTTGCAGGTTCTGGTGCTACGACTTTGATTTCATCAGATTTAGTTTCAGTTGGTTTGGATTTAGTAGAATCTTCTTTTGTTTCATTATCGTTAGCCTTATTAGCCTCATCATCATCATATTTTTCGTCGGAATCGATCTCTTCATTCATAGTGATACCTCCAGTTGGAATATCTTCAACATTTCTAGATTCTTCTTTCTTTTCAATGGTACCAGCTTCATCAGTCTTATCAACTGTAGTTTTGGTATCTGAGACCTTGGTATCCTTCAATTCTTCAGACATCTTTGACATATATATCTTTGAGGAGTTATGTTCTAATTAACCCTGTTATAAATATTTTCCATGGGTCATCTTCTATAAATAGTGGTTCCCCTTTAAGATCATATCGTATTTCCCTCTCTGCGTCTCGGTGTCCGTCTCCTAATTTTATTTTATTGTTCGATTTCATTTCATCTCCTGGCTGAAAAGAATTTCCAGCAAAGATGGCAATAGAAGAAGACTGTTCAAAGCAAGACTAATACACTGCCGGGATATGTAGTATAATTTTATACAGTTCTGTTGCAGTTACAAGTAAGTATTAATATTAGCATAAGTTTAATTAGATTTATCTTGTATAAATAGATTACATGTTCGTGTTTATAAAAATAAGCCACGGAACATTAATTTTACATAGAATTCTTCATCTCTCTTAATTTTCCCATTACATCAACTCTAGACATTGATCCACTGTTATCTCCAACAGCTTTTCTTACCATAGGGTCATCTAATCTCATAAATGGATTGAAAGCCAATTCATCTGCTAATGTATAATTACCTGTAGTGACAGAATGAGATCCAGCAAATGATTCCAAGTGATCTAATTCCTTGTTGTCACCTGGGTTCTTGTATACAGTGTCACGTACAAATCTTACATTACCCTTTGTATATTCGTGACCTGGATAAACTTTGGTTAAACCCCAATTTGGTTCGCCTACACTTTTCAACAGGATACTATTCAAGGCAATGTCCATTTGTTCTGGGGTACCTTCAAAGAATCTACCACAACCGGCAGTGAATAAAGTGTCACCTGTAAATACACCATGTTCATTAGTTTGAGAGTCTCTGACGTAATAACAAATAGAATCCATGGTATGGCAAGGGGTTCTAATGCAAAGAATTTCGATGTCTCCCAACTTGTATAATTGACCATGTTTTGGTAATTCGGAGGCACCAGGAGAAACTTTTGAACCTGCGATGACTTTAACAGTATCATTACCAATTGTCTTCAATTCTTTCAAGAGATTCAAATTACCTTCAGAATGATCATAATGATGATGCGTATTAACGATTGCTTTAATACTTTTCATTTCTTCCAAACCTAACTTAGGTAACACTTCTAATGTTTCAGCAGGATCAATGATCCACGACTGTTGTTTGTCGTGAGTACTTAATAAATAACAGTAATTATCGCCACCAGTGGCCCATCTCATTTTAATCGCTTTCACATGCATCTTTCTAATTTGTCTTAATATCATACACAGTACGTATTGTTGTTTAATTTCACCAGAATAATAAAATATACATACACAACAGTAATCTATAAGTGTCCTTCTTTTTTATTTACTTTGTATCCCTTAGGTTTCAAATCTCATGTCGTTTTCCTTAATTTTTCTTCTCTTGGTTATTGTCAGCAGAAAGAAGAAGCGATCGGTTACTCTGTGATCAATCCATGAACTTTGATGAGATATATAGAAAGGTAGATAGATTAATGAAATGCTGCCATTGAACCCTTTTGTATGAATACACATAGATGTTACAATGTATATCAACTGTTCCCTTTTCATGTTTTGTCTTTCGTCTTTTTGCATATGTTTTATTCATTACGCTTATTATTATATATGTATATAAATGCTTTATGTTTCTGTTACTAGTTCATTAAAGTTTACTGGATTCACATGACAATACCACGTCATTACCAATTTATTCCAACGCTTTATAACCACCATTTTTACTTAAATTTACATTTTTCTCTTCCAAATTCTTAACCAATTTTAATCTTTGAACTTCTTGCCAACGTGCCAATTGTGCTTGTTTATGTAATTCAAAACCAAATATCTTTGGTACATATCTTTTAACAGGATGTTTTGGTGTCAATTCTGGATAAGCTTGTAGAAACATACCTGGGAAAGTAGTACCGAAATAAGCACCATCAATTGAAGCATGTCTGGAAGATTTAGGATTATATAAATCTTCACATGATGGACAATATAGTTTCACACATTCATAACCTGGTGCATCATGTAAACCAACAGGTAATAATGGTTGGAAATTACAATATACTCTTAAACATCTACCGAAATCTGCATCCTTATATTTAGAATACATCTTTTGTAAACCTTTAACGGTAATGATATAACGCGCATGAATCAAACCATAAAATTTACGTGCATCCTTCTCCAATTGTTCTAATCTTTGACGTGGCATATTTTCAAGTGTATCTT
>PPOO01000934.1:161819-172339 GCA_003708545.1 Maudiozyma turicensis
GTGTATCTTCATCTAAATTATCAACAATATATTGTACAACTTGGGAAAATTTAGCTACACTTTTCTGTAAATTGATCAAATTGAAACGATCGGTAATATATTCAGGGTCGACTTCACAAAAATACTCATGACCTTTCCTCCCTAAGAATATTTCAATCCACATATCAACATCCTCAGATGAATCAGATCCTAATTCATTAGTCATATCAATATCTCTTTCTGACAATGCTCTTGTTTCCATACTATTCTGTTCAGCCATTGTTTGATACGTATAAAGTTCAGTACAGATACACACGCTCTCTCGCTCTCTTTATCTATTTTACTTATTCGCTTGTGAAACTAGCCAGATTGCCTATCGACCTCACACATTCCCAGACTTGCTCTATCTCTGTCTGTGTCTCTTCGTCTTATATCCAACTTGTAACAGATGTTGGTCTTACTGAGTTCCTCACTCCTTTCCCTCGAAATTTTTCCTGTTCGTTCGCTCGCTCGCTCACTCGCTTTTCCCTGTCTGGAAAATTTGTTTACAACGAGCAATGAGGGATTCCATTTATAAACAGTACGCGTATCGCTAGCGATTTATTATATAGTATGACACTCCAATTGCTGTAAGTAAGGTGTGAGTTAGTACCGCAGTTGTATAATATATCAGAGAGGTGTCTACTGCTCCATAAAGTCGTTGTTATTGTTATTGAAGAGAAATCGTCAAATCTCGTGAATATAAATAGCATTGGATCGAGAGAGAAATAAAGTAGGGTTGTTGTCAATACATACAGATGAGACTACTAAAATATCCATTGGAATTAGGAGAAGAGAAATTGAAATCGATTACAGTCGTTGGCAATGACTTGTTTCTTTTGTCGAGTCGAGGACATGTCATTGTTTGGTCAGTTCAGGATCTGGTAGATACTGCAATTGATAAATTATCTATCAAGAGTTTATCTAGAAAATTAGTATTACCGATTAAATTTACGAATAAGATGGATGATGATGAGAAACAAGTCATATTTCTATCCGGTGTAGAGAAAACTGTTATAGTTGCGTCAGAACATGAAGTGTTCAGGATTGATAATTGGAATGGAACAGCAACTGCTGAAAGAGAACAGACAAGTATTGTGAAATATGAATCCCCTTGTACAATCACAGATGTTAAATTAGACACTACACAGAAACTTTTGTTCGTATTATATAGCAATCCGAATACTATCGAAATGTTCGATATTAACGATACCAAGAGTCCATCAGTGATGAAAATCAATCTAAATAAAAATGTTAAACCTGTAACTTTAATTACAGATCCCTCAAGTGAGACATTTACTATATTGTGCTCAGATAGATCGATACATGTTTATCAATATAATAAATCAGGAAATTACAAATTAATTAACGAATTATCGCAATATGTTCATGTAGAACCGTTACATTATAAGATATCAATGCCACCACAAGCAAATTTCTTACCGATTATCAATTCTATCAAGGGTAGCTCTACCGGATCAGCTCCTTCATCATCAGGAGCAGGAAACAATAATTCGTCAAATTCAAAGACGCCGACATCTGCTTCGGCTTCAACGACAGTACTTCTAGATAGAAACAACAACTATAATATTGCTGCAACGATAGTATCACCAGCCTCTAACGCTTGTAAAGTGTTAGCATTCTCCCCAGTAATGTATGAAAAGAAGAACACTAAAAAAAATACAAGTATCCGCTATAATTTATTAGCAACATCGGGGATTAAAGATGGTACAATCCTGGTATGGAATACAAAGAGAATGAAACCTTTGTTCAATGCTCTACAAATCTCAGGCACACCAATTAATGATATGGTTTGGTCACAGGATGGTTTAACATTATTTGCTGTATCTGACGACAATGTCCTTTTCACATTCGCATTCTTGCCTGCTGATTTGGGTGAAAAGGTACCATATTCAGAGATCTTAGATTTAAGGAAATTGAACAAGAAATTAACACCTTTACCTGATAAAGAATCCGACACAATTAAAAGTATAGTAAAACAAGAGACCTCAACAACTGTTCCTATAAAATCAGAAATCTCTTCCGAACCAAGCGACTCTGCTAAAAACATCACTTCCTTAGTTAAGAGAGTGGGTAAAAACAGGACTCAAATTATTAAAACACTAGCATCAAATCCATCAGTTAAAGTTACTCCAGGTTCTGGGATGGAATTCAAAAATCCTTCTTATATAGTGCCAAAGGACCTTAAACGTAAGCCAAAGGAGGAAAATAATGGAACTGGGATACCAGCTCCAACTAAGAAAGCCAAAAGAGACCTCGAACCGATGGATTTCTTGGATACGGGTTTGTTGTTACCAAATGTTTCCTTTTCACGAATCAGACTTGCATCTCCAAAAATTAGAATGTCTTTCAAATATGTTCCAAATTCGAACAAAAATTTCACCATGAACGTTAAAAATGGCTCTGGTAATGAACAGAAACCAACAATAATTACATTGAACTCGAAAACTACAGAACAAAACAGTCAATTATTCCAAGACTTTATACCTAAATTTATTACAATGTGTACCTCTGGTAAATTCTTTTGGGCATGTTGTTCTGATGATGGTATCATATATGTTTATTCAGATAATGGCCAGAAATTATTACCACCAATGATTATCGGTGTTCCAATCAGTTTCTTAGAGGCAAATGGAGATTACCTGATTTGTGTAAGTAGTATTGGTGAATTGTATTGCTGGTCCATTGAAGAGAAAAAATCGAAGTTTCCTATAAGTTCAGTATTTCCAATATTGAGCCCATCCTTGAGATATTCAGATGATATCCTAACAAGATCAGAAAATATTACACTGTGTACAGTGACAACGAAAGGTATCCCACTATTAACTTTGAGTAATGGTGATGGGTATATCTTTGATAAAGATATGGAATCGTGGCTCTTAGTTAGCGATAGTTGGTGGGCTTATGGTTCGCAGTATTGGGATACGACCAATTCAAGTGTATTAAGGAACGCTACTAGTGACATGGATAGTAAAGAAAAAGAGTTTTGGAATTCAAGTGATATCGAAAGTATAATATCCGATGTTAGGCAGGACTCAACGTCGATAGTTAACTACATGGAACGTAAAACCAATGATGAATTAAATCGTAAGGGTAGAATTAAGAATCTACAAAGATTTGCACGTGCTGTATTGATGAAGGAAGGATTTGAGAATATGGAAGAAATTGTCACATTATCCCATTTGGAGAATAGATTGTTAGTTGCTATGAAGTTGGAAGAAGGAGATGAATTCTCAAAGATTCTACTTATTTATTGCGTTCGTCTTGCCAAATTAGGATACACAGATCGTTTAGATGAAATGTTATGTTGGTTATATAACGGTGGCGATTTTGACATATCTATCTTAAACGGTAAAACAAGGAAAGAACTATTGAGATCTGTTTTGTTGGCATGTGCAGACATCAGGCATGTTCAAAGAGTAACAAATAGTTACGCTTCTCTAATTGGGTTAATTAAGGAAACAATTTAATTTTTCTATAACTTAGTATTAATGTAAATATACGGGCATTTTATTTGGACTTTTGTAATTAAAATTTGATATAGGATTTTCTCCTCTTGATTGCACATCTTACAGTATTTCTATTTGTAATGAATATATTGATATACTTGACTTATTTGATAAACTTAGAAAAACCCAAAGTATCAATTAATCGAGAAGAACTAATTTCTACAAATATACTACTTATATCTACTTTTAAATTTATTTTACTTCTATTTATAATTTAAATACATTTTCGTTAGACCATCCTTGATTTCCCAGCACACCATTTATTGGTCCTTGTTTTAAATCAACTTTAGCTCCGGCTAGTGTTTTAATGAAACCGTCTGGACCACATATCAAAGCTATAAAGGATTTATTAAATACAAGGTTTTGCTTATTAACAGGAGTGAGGCCTATCAATTGCTCCATATTTTCACGTAGTTTCTTCTTATCATCAAATAACGTTAGACTAACATTCTTCTGGTTTCCCAATTGAACACATTTAGGATATAATTTTCCTAACTCATTAAATTCATGAGATGTATGGATCCATGAATAGTTTCTGGCGTTATCACCGGCATTGTTTAAAATTATCTGCAATGCAGATACAATACCTGTACCGGCTGTATACATATTAACGTTCTTTCTATCAGTATCAAATTCATATTCGACGAATGGTCCTCTTAGATCAATTCTGCTTCCAACATCTAAGTTACGTATCCATCTTGCTACTTCACCATTATCATAATTCTTAATATAGAAAAGTAATTTACCTTCATTTGTATCACCATTTTTAATATCTATTTGTTCCAATTCGTAATCATCGTTATTTGATGTAACTAATTTTAAGGGTAAAGGGGTATAATTTCTTACAATCATAATCTCTGGTTGTTTGACTTCTAATGACCAAATTTTATCTGAGGTCATTTTTTGCCACATATTAATCTTTTGTGCTGATAATGGTTTCACTTCAAGTAGATAATGGTGTGCATCAATAGCTACCCTCTCTGAAATTCTATAACGTGTGAATTGATCTTCATCTAGTTCTGTTGTCCAGGTTGTATGAATGACATATTCACAGTATCCAAATCCTAGAATTGTTGCTACTGTACTAGCTGCAACCCCTACCTTGATTTGTTTCTTGTATTTCTGGAAGAAAGTCTTCGAAACGCTTGATGCTGTTGTGGTAGCATATAATCTATTTAATGTTCTAAATCCTAACATCCCTTGTGGTTTCCTCGAGAAGTTCGATTATTATTATTTAGGGTTTCTCTGTGTCGAACGCTTTTAAATCTTGAGCGATGGCTTACGTGAGCACCTTCAAAAAAGCAATGCAAAAAGGGATTTACGTAGCCTGTCAAATAGCAACGACAAAATTTAAATAGATGAAAAGATTGTTTTCATAGATATCCATATGTCAAATATATTATCTTGTCTTTTATATAATCAAACATATTGGAGGATGAAAGGTGTGAACATAGACCTTGCATGTGCATACGGTAACTTTACTGCATACCTCTAGAGTACCACAGAAACTCCGCGGAAAACCTTATTTGAAATATATTTGTCCTAGAAAGCTATACCCTAGGGAGTTCAACGAGTTCAAACGAAGAGTATAGGCATTAAAAATAAAAATCATGTACATCAATTGTGGTTGTATGACTTCTACATGTCTCTAGATTCCCACAAACAAGATGCTCATTAATATCTTTCTTCTTCAATGTTATCTTTATATTAAATTAAGTACAGTTCTACATATCTTATAGCTTGAGAGTACCAAGTGTACTAACTTAAAATAGTCATCGAATGGCCTTCATGGATGTATGCCATATGGAAAAATTATATATTCAGAATAGATCCTAAGAATATGAGACATTTTAGATAGTGGTCAAATGAGAGAATAATTCACTTGAAAACCAGGAATCGCCATACTACTCGAGGTAATGACATATATTCAGTTGTAGCTCATACTCTCTTATTAGTGATAGTATGTCTGGGATTAATTGAAATCTTTCACATACCTCTATCGGAACTGATATTACCTTCCAATCATTTTAAAAATTTAATTTTTTAAACGTCCTTTAAAGCGCAACAGTTGGACATGTCCCTAGTTATCATCCTATATGATGAATCTATATAGCATACTGTCCCATTGAACATACCACATTGTAAACCCCATGTTCTTCTCCATTTCCCAATAATCCACCAGCGAAGATAATTAAAATAATTCATAAATGTTAGGGCATTTTCCAAGTTTTCCATTTTGAAAGGTGCTAATGCGGATTTCGGAGACACATATGGAAAAACCTTAAATGAATATGATTAGTAATAGGAAAAATAGCATACCCGATAAAATGATTAACAGGTATAAACAATATTTACTTGACCTACTTTGGTATCTTCTTGCTTTATCTAATTCCCTGGAGGCCATATTTGTATTATTTGATGCGGAATAAATATTAGCTTCAATATTGTCGACCATTATACCTTGTTGTTGTACGACGGCACCAAGATCCTTGAAAATATCATTTATATCTGATATACCTTGTTGAATATTTGAAATTTCTTCATCTCTTTGATTAATTAAGTTTTGCTGATATGCAAATTCTTCATTATTAATCGGATCCATTTCTACAACAATTTGACTTTTAGGTCTTTCAATTTGCAGTTGTGCATTTGTTGTAGCTCTAGTGCCGGAAGCTTGTTCTTGTTCTTCTAAAATGGCAGCCGAATTTTCATCTAAATTCAAATCTTTTTTAGCTTTATCATTAATTAGTTTCATAATCTTTGTAAAAGATATTTGAGTAATTTGAAATTGTTGTACTGTAGAATTAACATCTCTAGTCAATTTTTCTCTTGAGATGACTTGAGTTCTATCCAACGTAGTAGATTCAATCTCATTTAATTCCTTAATCAATGGTTCTAAATCTGTAATGGATGTTTTGATATTTTTAATTTTATCAACTGATTTTTTATCAATATTTTCAACAGCTTTAACATTAATATTACCTCTCTCCAGGAAAGAATTTAAACTTGTCACGAACTGGTTTAATGTGCTAATATTTCCATTTATATCAAACAATTGTTTTGTAATTTTATTCTTTAATGCTTCATATTCTGGGGAATCAGTATAAACTGATGGTTTATCAATTTGATTGTTATCTACGTCATCGGTATAGCGTTGTTCTGGCATCGTTTACGATTACTTCGTTTTTTATGAATTAATATACTGCTGTGTTGCTGTTCTTGATATATTAGTCAGTTTTTATGAATAGACCTTTGTTATATAGAACAGGAGAACTTGGTTGATATCTATTAATTTATGTTGTCTGTGCCTTGATTATGTACCCTCTTCTTCCCCTTCGGTCACATCATTTAGGAGGCGCTATTAATATATTCAGAGAAGACCCGATTTGTGCGGATATTCTCTCTAACAGAGAATTTCATGATTTGAACAAGCTGAAAATGTTATTAATGGCAAAGAGTGTGTCAGCCGAAATACTTCAAACAAGGCAGCTACTGTAACAACGCCGAACTTCCATGAAGACGATTCATCCATATATTCATAATAACTAAAATGTGACAGTCAAAAATCATCTTCTTTTTCTTATTTTATTTTATTTTAGAGATGCCATGTTCCCTTAATCGATCAGGAACAAATTGATGTATTTGATCCATATAAACTATATCCATCCTGTTAACACCTTGAATATAATACACCGACTTCTGAACTGGGTGGCATATATACTTTACTCTTGTACTCAGATATAGGCATCTGTCACTTTCATTTCAATGAAAAATCACTGCACACGAACTGAACGGTCCCCCGTTCTTGGTCCACGGGGATGCCACAGAACAGAACAGCTCAGTAAGAAAATCACCAACTCGAAGGACGCACGCACGCACACAGGCAGAACATCTTGAGAAGAAATTTCACCTTACTTAATAATTGTTGCGTCTCTGACTCAGTACGCGAGCGAGACATTACCAGCAGCTCTCTTTCATTTGGTAACTATTGAACACTCTGTAATGGAAATCTCTTCAACTAATCATCCCATGGGGTACTGTAAATAACAATAGTTTATAATAAGTTATATATGTATATGTATATAGTTACCTTATCAAAGCCACCGAGGCCATATATAATCCAGACATCTACTGAATTCATAATATTTTTTTGCGTTTTGCATTTTGCTAGATTCATTAAACTGTCGAAATTTGTTACTAACACGATACATTAAGTGAATCAGTTACATACATATATATATATACCCCGTGCCTTCTATCTTTAATTTAAGTGATTGATGTGTGAGAAAGCTAAAAGTTCAGGTTCTAAAGGTAAAAGGAATTTCCGTAGAACTCAAGGCCCACAAACAAGTTCTAAGAAGATTACTAATGTTCCTACAAATCAAAATGATTCAGATAATGAAGAAGACGATGATAACTATTGCTTAATTTGTGCAGAGAAGTTAAATTACGTCTCATTGACTCCATGCAATCATAAGACATGTAATAAATGTGGTTTTAAACAATTGGCAATATTTGAGAAGAAAAATTGTATGATTTGTAGAACTGAATTATCTGAAGTCATCTTTACTACTAATCAAATTGCAAAACAACATAAACATATTTATTCAGATGTTGAAAAAAATTGTAAGTCACAATTTGTCACTGATCCAAGTTATCCATATATTAATTTCACAGATAAGGATATCATGACTGACACTTTAAATCTATTGAAATTTTATTGTGAAATTTGTGGTGATCAAAAAGAAGATTTCGGCTCTTTCCAAAAATTACATGAACATCTAAGATCCGAACATAATAAAGGTTTATGTATGATCTGTGCTAATCATAAAAATGCGTTCCCATCAGAATTAACAATTTTTACACCGAATCAACTAAGAAATCATCAATCTAAAGGTGATGCCGATCAAGGTTTCAAAGGTCATCCAATGTGTGCTTTCTGTTCAGGTAGAAGATTTTATTCAGATGATGAATTGTATTTGCATATGAGAGAGAAACATGAAAAATGTCACATCTGTGATAAGATTGATCATAACAATCCACAATATTTCAAGGATTATGATCAATTATTTGAACATTTTAAATATTATCATTATATCTGTACTGTTCCAACATGTCTGGAAATGAAGTTCGTTGTTTTCAAGGATGAATTGGAATTACAAGCTCATATTCTACAAGAACATGGTAGTATCATTAAGGGTAAACCTAAATTTTTCCAATCTGAATTATCAACTTTTATTTCTGCACCATCAAGGGTTGTCAGAGAAGACAATGGTAATAACGATATGTCCTCATTATCTTCATTACCTTCCTCATCATCAGTGGCTTCTTCTTCTAGAAGAAACCAAAATAACAATGATAACGATTCCTATGTGACACCAGAAATTAGTTTACACAGAATGGAAGAAAGAGCTAAATATTATTTAGATAATTCTACCACAGGTTATGATAGATTCTTGAAATATAACAGTGAGTATGAGAAAGGCAGATTAACTGCCATGAACCTGTTAGAGAGTTATAGAAATCTATTTACTACCCCACAATCTGATGTATATTTACTGATTAGAAACTTGGCAGAAAGTTATCCAAGAGGCTCTAACAAATACAAAGAATTAACTGCCATATATTCTGCTAATGAACAAAAAGTAGAGAGACAACAAACTAATTCAAATCTACCAACTTTGACAGACGATAGATCATACTCAGTACCAGTTGTTTCTGGTAAATGGGGTGCACCAGGTGCAGTGTCATCTAAGGGCGCCATTAGAAATTTACCATCCTTGCCAACGTCTACACATACAGATCCATTTGCTAATCCATATAAGGTCAAGACTTCTAAAAATTTACGGAAAAGTACTCCAAGTTTAACTAGCTTATCTAGCTTAAATAGTAATCGTACGGTCGGCTATAGTGGTAGAGCATCAGGGAATAACAATATTGTTAATTTTACTCAAACTTTCTCAGACTCTACAAAACCAGATACTGCGTCATCATCATCAATGTCGGGTTCATCGTATGCAAACTCTTTGAATAACACCAACACTAATAAATCTAAAAATAAATTAGCGCAATTGAATCTACCTTCTCTACCTACACCTAAACCAAAAGTTGTCATTCCACCAGTTCATAAGACAATAATTCCAGATCCTAAAAGCTGGGGTAAAAATGACCCAAGAGCCAATCAAGGAAATAACACATTTGATGACGATAATACTCTAGATTTATCTGCTCTGAACATAAAACCTGCAAAAGGTGGCAAGAACAAGAAAAGAGGTAATCAAAAACAATTATTATTTCATATCGGTATTTGAGAGCACGTTGAAAATTTAATATGATTAATCGATTCTCTGTGCTTTTTTTATGTTTTTTTTTTATGTTTTTTTTTATTTTTTTCTTTTTATTTTGTAAGATTTCTTCGACGGTACAATAGAGGTGCATGCATTTAGGAAACCACTGCGAGTGGAATATGTAGTTATAGATCTATAAATTATTGTAAAGAATATTCTATCTCCCTTTGACATTTTATGTATATTGCATTATGTATTCTCTTGCCCGTGGATCTGACAACAACACCTTGGCAACGAAATTCCTGTGCACAAAAAAGAACCGCGAGGTAAACGAACTTCTCAATAATGTGGAAGGAAAATCCGAATGCCTAAAATGAAAAATAAATATTAAGCGGTAGCGAGTTCCTGTGTGTTGAAATAACATTTAAGGATACTCACAAAGAACAGATTTCAAATAACTTTATAGGTTATGTATACATATTGTAAGGGCATTTATTTATTATTACTTTCTCAATATAAACACACAAAATAGATAATAATTAATAAACACATATAAAACTAAAATTAAGATATTTCATTCAATATGGAGGATCCCTTAAATATTGATGAACTATGTAAGAAATTCGACAAAGATCTAAAGGCAGTCATACCTGCTCAAGATTACAATTCAGCAGTTGACAGATTA
>PPOO01000935.1:8036-28559 GCA_003708545.1 Maudiozyma turicensis
AGCAAGACGTACACTCTCTTCTTACCCTCCTTACTTGGAACAAGAAATATTCAACCTTACTAGTTCGTTCAGAAAGACATCTCAAGAACGACTCAGTTTGAATAACCTACGGACGCATTCCAACCCTAATTACGACAAAACACCTGAGTCGTTACATAATTGTGAGAGAAAACCCATACATGAATAGTTGAACATTTTAAACTGTTCTACGATTGTTTCTGTGGAAATAGGTTTTTATGATAGATAAGCGGCTATTGTATTCTTTGTTGAGCTCTATTGTTGCAAATATTAAAATTATTGATTATTTAAAGTATTGCTGTTCATTTAACTATTTAGTAATGGTTATGACTGTAATTCGTCTTGTTCTTTTTATTATATAAAATATAAAATTAATATAAATGACAATTAATTCTGGATCATAATTTTGAATCCTGAATTATGTCTTTTATTATATAAAATAATTCGTCATCTTTCTAATCGTTATTATGTAATAATTTTGTAATTTTGATAGTTAGCAATTATTACCTAATAATTTCATAATTTGATAGTTAGCAATTATTACCTAATAATTTCATAAGTTGATAGTTGACAATTATTATCTAATAATTTCATAAGTTGTGTCGTGATTATAATCTTCAACCACCGGTGAATGTTGTATTTATTGTTAGCTGGTAATCTTGGTTATTATCATAAATAGTCATAATTACCTTACCAGCGTATTATTGTTGTATTGTTTTATTTCCAACATATAGAAACTTGGGACCTCATAATGAAATTTGCAACATTTTCTAATATTCAAATTCTAATCCTTTAATTTTTTTTCCTTTTAGAGAGGACGTATATATCTCATCTCCTATTGTTAATTCTACCGTGATTCCTATAATTATGTTATAAGATCGACAATATACTTTTGTTATTATTAGATTTTTATCTTCCAAAATTCTAATGTCGCTCTGCACTTCATTAATATTAGTTACTTAACAATACATGATTCCTCAGTGTACCTTAGATTGGATTTTATTACCACAAATAGATGAATTACTTAATAAATACAACAAGAACTAACCAGCCGTTATTACTTTCTATTTGAAATAATATATAACAACAACAACTCAACCAATCTATGTGTGATATAGAAAACCATTTTGCTATGCAGATCCCTTTACGTAAGTTTAATTAAGAGGTCAATACAGTACACTACCCACTTAGAAGTACAAAGTTTCATAACGTATTTTACAACCCGAAGTAATAGGTAGCGTAACATAGAACAGAAAAGGTAGCAGTTATACTTCTGTTTGAAATATAATTTGACGAATTAGTACTATGCTTTGCTTTTCCAATTTGTAAAAACCATACTGAAGTAGGCTCCTCATATATATATATACATATATACTTATTAAAGTTCCATCTTACTGAAACGATTGACATTATATTTTACTAGGAGCTGTCACAACGACACACTTTACAAAACTATATATCCTCTAAAATGCATCATAAGGTTTATTTGAGTAGTTTTATATAATATTAACTGAACATATGTATTTTGTAAAGAACATATCATAAGGTGTCTATTTTACTTACAAAATATATATTCAGAAAATATCAGAAGGAAATGTTCCTTGGATAAAAATTATTTTTTTCCTATCTAGACACACATTGACTTTTTTCGTTGAAGAAATAATCTAAATTTGATATAACATCCGGTAGCGTGATACTTCAGTTATGAGACATTGAGTACAATAACGATTCGAAAAGACCATATAATAAGAGACTATTCTAATCATTGGATAATAAATCTCACTGGACTAGATACCAATAATAAATATCAATCATAACAGACCACTGATACAACAGAAAATCGACACTACTACATGCTTTATTTCTCCATCAATTGTCTCTCAACATTATAGCACTCAATATTATCCTCAACACCTAGGCTAACCCAGGCACTAAAAGACTCTTTTAATCACAGATGTTGAGTATTATACCCTAACTATTAAGAATGGGGCATTTACGAAACTTAAATTCAAGTTGGGAAAAAGGTTGAACAAATTATCGTTTGTATGCCCTTATATACTTTTTCCGTCAGGGGTATCTTGAGAAGAATAACTATACTTCTTAAAGATGACGTAACCATATAATCCCAATCTTCAATTATATCAACTAATTTATTACTTTCATTTTAATTATTGATTAAAAAATAAATATTTAGAATTATTTATATTATGTGTACAACAATATCTATACATTACATGTCAATAAACACCGTGCATATTACATTGCTTTGAAATAAACCTAGTTTATTATTATTATTATTATTAAAATGTATATCCTTTATTTTTGTTCCTATGCTTTTTAATTCTATTGTACGATCCCAACAACTATGTGTCCAGCAAAAAGAAAAAAAAAAGAAAGTGGGATTGTAATAGAAAATCTTGGAATAAAAAAAGCATCTGTAAATATGCGTACCTAGGAAAGAGAATCCAATCTTTTTTGTTTTATTTTTTGTTTATTTGTTCTTTTGAAATAATATTTCTTTCTGTAATTGTTCCTTTCCCGATTATTTCAAAAACTCCAAAATTTGTTGCGTTATATTATATAGTTCCAAACTAGCATCTTCGATTGGTTCAGAATTCCTTGATCCATCATCATCATTTTGTGTATTTGTATTATTTGCAGTATCATCTCCATTATTATTTACGTTAATACCAGATTTTTGTACTCTTTCAGAAGTAATTTCTGCCATTCTTTTAACACCTGTTATTAAATTTTCATCATTCTTAACTAAATCAACAACTTTAACGTTATGACTTTCTAATAATTGTAAAATTGTCCATAAAGCAATATGTTCAAATGTAGCATAATTGCTCTTTAAGAATCTTGATAAGAAATCACGGATACCACCTTGTGGTTCATTCCAATAATCGATAATTTTATTATAATTATTAATTCTTGAACATAAATTAGCTAATGCAGCAGACGAATTACCGGAAACTTCTTGATTTTGTGAGAATGTCATTGGAATTAAAGCGTCAAGAATATTTGCATTTAGTAAATCTAATTTAGATACGTCAGCTAATGCTAAAATTGCAAAACATGCAGAAATTTCACTTTGAACACTAATTGGTGAATTTAATGCTAATTCTTTACATTTTTCAATTGCACCACTTTCAAAGAATTCTTTTCTATTTTTCTCTGATGATGCAGCTAAATTTCTTAATGTTGATACTGCATGACATTGAATCTCTTCAGAATCTTTGTAATCTAATAATTTAACTAGTGGTTTCAAGAAACCTGCATCAACAATTAAACCTTCATTCAATGGATGAATAGAAATATTTCTAATACAAGCAACACTTGCTAAGATCAATGGTATCGAATCACTTTGAATCAGTTTAACTAAATGAGGTAAACCACCGGCTCTAACAATTTCTAATTGATAACTTGGATCAGAAGCTAAATTTCTTAAAGCTAATGTAGCTTGACATTTAACACGAGATGAAGTAGAATCCATCAAAGTAACTAATTTTGATACTAATCTTGGTTCAGTTTGTGACAATTTTTCTCTATTTTCTTCATCAACCGCAATATTAGATAACGCTGTGGTACAATAATACTGAACATCAGGATCAGCTGATGATAATAAGGATACCAGTACCGGTACAGCACCCGCATTAACCAATTCCTTTCTATTTTCATGAGAATGTGTCATATTCAATAATGCACCTGTGGCATTTCTTTGTACTCTAATATGTTTTGATTTAGCTAATTTAGTTAGAGGTACTAAAGCGCCTGAAGTAGCGATTTTATGCTTATTATCATCTCTTGTTGCTAAATTTGTAATACAACCGACTGCATTACATTGGACTTCAACGTTATTACCCATCATTTCATGAATTAATGGTTCTAAACCTCCCATCTCAACAATTAATAATTTATTATCATTATTTACCGCCAAGTTACCTAATGCAGCACATGCGGCTATTTGAATTTGAGAATCGTTACTTTGTAAAAGTATTAAAATTGGTTCCAAAACGTCTCTAGAGACAGGTTTAACATATTTCTCAGTTATTTCTGCAAATGCTAATGCTGCACTTCTTTGTAAATTTAAGTTGTCTGAATAAACTAATGTAGTTAATGCTTTTAATGGACCACCAGAATAAAAATCCAAATTATCCTTATCTTCCAAATATCCTAGTAAAGAAGTAACTGCTTCTCTTTCATTATCAGCAATTGGTAAAATTGAGGAATCATCCTGTGGGTTCATACCATTAGCAGAATTACCTGTAGTGGCATCTACCGAGGTAGTATCTCTCATACAACTACAACATGCACCCATACTCAAACAAACTGTATGTTATATCTGTTTATGTGTATCTCTTTTTATTATTTTTAATACTATTATTTTTATTATTATTATTATTATTATTTGAAAATGTTATTATGAATCCTTAGATCACTATCTAGTCCAGTAGTAATGAATAAACTATTTGTAAATTATACTAAAAAACAACAACAACAACAATAACGATAATAACAATCCTTTAACTGTTACAACCCGTTTCTTTATTAAATAGGAACAACTAAACAAATGTAAACTTATAAGTATGTATAATGTAATGTAATGCTACAATTTGCCCCGAAACAGACATTAATCTATCAAGATATACTAACATAAAATGCCTATCTCACACTTCTCAATATTCACCCTAATTTTACAAGACTGAGTTAGTTGATTGTTATTCTGTCATAGCGTGTATGTTAGTCCTATCGCTATAAACAGACAAAAACAAAAATAAAAAAATTTAAAAAAGTGAAGAAGAAGTGGGACGCACATTGGCGATTCCCTTTCAAGTGACAAAAGGCAGCCATGGTAACAAGGGGGCGCACAGAGACTGCAGGAAAAATCACGTTACACGACATACATACAATCAATGTAATTACCATCCATTATTGATATAAACATTTAAATATATATATATGTTAGACAGTTTCTTTATGTTGTTACATGGTTAGACCCAGTACACCTGAGTTGACAAAGGTATCGACGGCGCTGAATTTACGTAAGGAATTCTTCTGTAAATAGACATTTGATGGAATACCACAATCTACTGTAACAATAACACTATCTACTGCGCTGCTTCTACCAGAATCGTTGATGCTACCATTGTTTGTGGAAGCCTGACATTTACCATTGTCTAACAACACTTTGTCCATGAATTTCAAACAACTTAATGGCCATGAATATGAACATAAAATCTTATCAACATTATTGATACAAACATCAAAATTTTGTAAACCTGAACTTGAATCATACCCTGATGGTAAATCGATGGACCATAACTTAACATTAGTGTTTTCCTTTGTATCGTTACACCAATTAACGATTTCAACAATCTTTTGATGTGCACCTCTAGATAATGTAAAATCACTTAAATTTGAATCAAAACCTTGCATTGCATCAATAATTAATTCAACAGGACTATTTAATTTAGCTAATAATGCACTTAAATTCTTTAAAGAGTTAACAATCTTACCACCACTATTTTTGAAAATTTCTAATTTGTTTAAGACACATTTATCCTGAATATCATTCAATGGGCATGAAAACATTAAGACTACGCGAACTTGTTTCAATTGACATAGATAACGTGATAATGCAATTGCTTTAATACCCGATCTATTCATATCTGATACCAATATCACAATCAGTGGTTCTGGATTATTATTCTTAACAGTTAATCTTGTTGGTCCACCTAATGTTTGTTTTACTAAATACGATGCATTATTACCGAATATTTCATTCATTGTACCTGTTGTAATTGCAAATGTTTCATTTGTTAATCTTTCAATCTCTAATAATTCAACTGCTGATGCCATTGGAATTAATTGCCCTGTTTTACTATTCTTCAATGTAGGTAAACCATTTGATACCGAACTTGATCGTGAGGAATTAGATGCATTACTAATTAACATTTGTTCAATTTGTGATAATAATTGAGCTTTGTCAGCATTATTATTGGAAGACGAATCGTCACCATCTACTGCAGAATGTAATAAATGAGTGATATTGATGGATTTTGTAATTGGATAATATTCACTATCTTCATCGTCACCATCATCCTCTTCTTCATTGTCATCTTCGTCTTCATTCAGATTGTTTGGGACTCTACTGTGCTTTCTGCTATTACCACTGCTTGGTTCATCTTCCTCTTCATCAGTAGCAGATTCGAAATCCTCCACGTCATCATCATCATCATCATCATCATCATCATCATCATCATCATCATCATCATCATCATCATCATCATCATCATCATCATCTTCATCGTCGTTGTGGTTATTATTATGACTACGATTCGTTTTCGTTTCTTGTTGACTCTTTGATTGTTGCTGTTTTTGTTTCTGTTGATTATATTCAGAACCTATCTTATTCCAAGAATCTTCTTTTGCATTTGGAATAACCATTTCATCATATTCATAATTCCCATCTGCACGACCGAATGCAGTACCATTACCACTATTTTGTCCCTCCGGACTATTATTATTTTTTTTATTGAATGAAACCAATCTTTTATTTGGATCCACATCATCTTGTTGTTTCAATTTAGCGAAAACATCCTGTTTATCAAACAATGATAAATTTGAAGCAAAATCAAAATCTGCACTATTTTTAATCCTCGCAACATCATCATCTTGCCAATCTTTCTTCTCCTGAGTTATGGATGCAGCTACCTGTGCTTGTTTCATCCGTTTAGATTGCTCAGGTATCCCCAACACTTTCAAATCCTTCAATCGCGAGGATCTAACTTTAAATGCTTGAGATGTGCCACCATCACCAAATGTAACATCACTTAATGTTAAACCTTTATTATTCGCTTTAACGATCTTACCTTGGATTAGTTTCCCATCCTTCAGTTCCAATTGAACCGCGTACCCTGTGAATTGTGAATGATCAGCAGACATCTTTACCAATATGCTGTTCTATCTATCGATGCCAGTCTCTGTTGTGTCTGTGACTCTATTGAAATATCCACTGTTTTTTTCATAGATTCTTCCTCCCATCTTAGTTTCAGTTACAATTACAATTGCAATTATTCCTTGAAAGAAAATTTCACCAAACTTCGCTGGTGGGCTCTCCCGCTTGCTTGCCCGCTTGCTCACGGAACGGAACGAGTGAAAGAAGAAAGATTCGAAACTCTGACACTGTTCGCACAAATGATAATAACAAATAAATAATAATAATAATACATTTGAAAGATATAGAATAATAAGAAAGTTATTTAAAGATATAATACAACTCCTTTCACATAAGGGGCAATCCCGAGGGAAATGCGAAAAAGGCAACAAAAAACAATAGAAGAGGAAGAGTGTTTGTGTGTGTTTGTGTGTGTGTGTGTGTACTATATCTATAGTACGTATAAAGTAATTAGTGCACCAACGATGGAAAAGATAAATGGTACATTACCTAGAATAGAACTTAAGATACCTAGATATTTCATGAAGAAACAGTCACAAATCTTATGAACTGTACTTGAATTTGAATTAAAATGATCAATGATATGGTTTGTATCTAAAGTTTGTAAATGACTATGTTGTAACAATAAGAAGATTAAACCTTTGGTAATATTTAACATCATTGGATCAATTTCAATCATTAAATCATAACGAATAAAATTGAAATAATAAGCGAATAATATTGGTAATCCAACATAAGTTATACCCCAAACTGTTAATAAAACGATTAAATTATAATCATTATTACGTTTATTTTGGAAAAAATCTTGAATTAATAAAATTGCTTCAATAATTTGAAATATAATTGTAATTGTAATTAAACTTGAGAAGAAATCTTGAACATTTTCATTGATTTGTTTTGTTGATTCAATAATATCACAAAATTTCTCTTGTAAATTAAATTTAAATGAATTATTATCATCATTGATATCATCTTTAAAATTTAATTTATTATAATTTGTATCATTATCCTCACTTGGAGAATCTGTCACTTTAGTCTCCTTAATAATTGGGGCAGTAACAAGATCACCATTATTATAATAACCTTCTTCAATTAAATTATCGAAAAAATCTTTTAGTTCTGGGAAATCAATAACTGTATCCAGGGGTTCCTTTCTCTTATATAAATCTTCTTCAATCTTTTCAATAATTTCATATTTCTTAGCGGATGAAGGAACATGATCAAGTTTCAATTTATCTGAAAGGTCAATTAAATCAGCTTTTAACCAACGATTAAAATTATATCTTTCAAAATCGGAGGATGATTTATAACCATTTATTGTCATATCAACGTTATTTTCCTTTACGGGACTTACAGGTTTGGACATCTTTTGTTTCTTTTCTTTCTCTTAATATAGTATTCAGATAGCTGCTATAAATATATATACAGATGTGTACTACTTTCTGATGTTAAACTATTTAAATACTAAGTAACATATAGTAACAACATTTGATGAGTGTAAACTGTCCCTTAAAGTACAATTGTTCAATTTATCTATCCCCTTTAGAGCTCCGTCTCTCTTTGTTTGTTTGTTTGTTTCTCCGTCACAGTGCGAAATCTGTTACCAGAAGAAAATGAGACTGTTGTTTACACTTTGCCCAATGCAGAGACTAGAGACTGGGGGTGTCGTTGGAAGTGATATTCCACTGGACCATTACTGTGAGCTCTCGCAAGGTGAATAACGGTACGGATTCTAATTGTTCATCAGTTTCCCAGTACATTCATATATGTATGTGTATGTGTATGGGTTGGTCACAGGAGTCTGTATTGTATTTATTGTATTTGTTACAAATAATCGTCTCATGTTGTTTATTCCAATGCACGGCGCATGAACTGTACCGTATCGTCAAGTTCTGTTTGCATTTGTTTTGCAATATTCCACGTATTACTACCCGTAGGACTACCCATTATACCATCGGTTGCTGATTTTTGTAAAATTAATTGTAAATGATTCACACTTACTGGTGTTGTTGCTTTGATCTTCTCTAAGTTCAATAGTTCCCTAACGGCCAATTTACTCGTATTACCACTGTTATCCTGTTCATCTCCATTATCTAAGCAGTTATATAATTTATCCAATATTTTATTCTTAGATTGCAATTTGTTCAATACAGTATCCCTATACAGTTGTAACAATTTCTCACGTTTTGGATCAACGTTACGCATTGTAATCGAACCCTCAGGGGTACCAGTTCTACTACCTTTATTCGTTGTCCCTGGCGATTGTGTCTTCGTCGGATTATTATTATGAGCACTTGTCTCAACAGGTACACTTGATGTTCTTTGTTTCTTATTTTCATGAGTATCAACACCGGATTTCTTCGCAGCTGTACTCAATTCTTGAACAATATCATTATCTAATTTATGAATATATTCAATTTGTTGTGTTCGATATTGTGAATATTTATCCATTATTAACATTTTCAAATCTGATATTTTCAAATTATGGAAACTTAATTGTCCGTCTGATATGACAATTCTTTGTAACGGGAACAACTCATTAACAGTCTTCAATACATCATGAATATTTAATTTAATACTCGGATTACTTACTGACATAATTTCATTAACTAATACATTATTTTGAATCTCATTAGTTAATTTCACTAAAGATAGTTTAATATTAGAACTTATCACTATATTTCCCTCAGTATGAGATACCACTGAGTCACTTGTGTGCGCTTCATTTTCATTAGGTGTACTACTACTCCTTCTACTGTTACTACCATTATCTGAAGAATGTGGATCCTGTTTAATCTTCGGTAAGAGTAATGCATATATGATTTGTAAAACAATCAATTCCTTCACAACGGGATCAACCATCCTAATCGTGTCCTCTTGTAATATCTAATATATAATCTCCAGAGATCAACGTATAATCCCTTTTATTATATCTTTCCACAAACGTTTGAGGTGAGAAACCATCCGCTGCTGCTGCTGCTGAACTTATTTATCCATCTATCTATTTATTATTTACACCAAGCGAAATTTTTCATTGACGAAATTTTGGCGATGCATATCAAGTTTTATAAAAAAACACGAAAAATGTATAGAACATACACATACGTACACCAAGACAAGAGTTACATACCCCGGGCCTACAATGTCAAAGCTTATCCCTGGACAACTTCCACTATCTAACCATGCCATCAAGGACTTAACAAAGATAAGAATCGAGGATTCTCAAAATTTATTCTCACAATGTAATGAAGAACTAAGAGAAATAATGGATCAGTATATGCAGAATGTGACAGATACAGAAGAATTGAAACCAATGTTTCAAACGTTATCGGAATGTTCAGAGAAGTTAGGACAGCAAGAACGGAAATATAATCAACTTGGGAACAACTTGGAATTGGCAAAGAGACAATATATTAAGGAATCCGAAGGTAATCAACCTGTTACATTCGATACTTGGAATTCATTTGTCAATGATAGTACAAATATACCGAATTTACAATCGTTGTTGGCGGAGGATCGATCTTCACAACTGAAGGAAAGGTCATTGGGACAACAAAATCTACGTCATGTAGAAAACTCAAAATTGTTAAGAGTATTACCATTAATATGGGATAATCCAAGATGTATCATACCTGATGATAACGATGAAGAAGACGATTTAATGATTGATGGTGGTATTATTGAATTGACATGTCCAATCACCTGTAAAATGTACGAGGAACCACTAATATCAAACCAATGTGGTCACGTATTTGATAAAAGTGGGTTGCAAGAATATTTTAGAACTGAACGTACTCGTGATTGTCCACAGACAGGTTGTTCCAAACATTTAAGAATCAATGATTTCATCCCGGATCCAATTATGAAACTAAGATGTAGAATTGCTGCTGTCAAGGAGAAAGAACAGGAAACAAAGGAAGCTGAGAAGTTAGATGTCTTGTAGTAATAATAATAGTAACAGTAGCAGTAGTAGTTGGGGATCAGCAGCATCATCATAACCATCCAAAAAGAGCAAGATGTTAGTTATTGTTCATCATTGCGATGTTGTTACCATTTGGGTGTCAATAGCAATTTCGGCCCGAAATTGCAGATGGAAAGGATAAAATAAATAATTGCCGGACAAAAGACGGAATCTCAAAAAATTTGTATAACATACAGTTTACTTACATATATAAATAAAGGGAAATAACCGATGAGCTTACAATAACTATCATCAATTCTCATTAACTACAGATGTTACATAAATAGACACAGTATAATCAAGACATAAACTAAAAGAATAATGAGCTCAACTGAGAAAATTCCATATGCAAGGAGATTTGCCAAATTATTAAAAGCCTACGATATTGACACTATCTTTGGTTTAGTAGGTATTCCGATTGTCACGTTTGCCAACGATTTAATAGACGAAGGGATCAATTTTATTGCTTGTAGAAACGAACAAGCTGCCTCCTATGCGGCTTCTGCGTATGGTTACCTACATAACAAACCTGCTGTGCTATTAGTTGTAGGTGGTCCTGGCTTGATTCATGCATTGGCAGGGGTATACAATTCAATTAATAATAAATGGCCATTAGTTGTCATCGCTGGTAGTAACGATAACGGCGAACATCAGTATCAAGGTACATTCCAAGAGATGGATCAAATGTCTTTAATGGGAGAGTATGTTAAATTCAAAGGTAAGTTGAACCCAACTAATATGGATTTTGTTACATTCAATGCATTCAACCACGCAATTCAAGCACCTCAAGGAGTTTCATATATCGATTTTCCAGGTGATTTAATTGAAAGTGGTATTATGGTAGATGCTAGGGTTCCAGAAAATATTCAATTACCTAGACAGATCAAAAGTTGTGCAGATCCAACAATAGTTAAAACTGTCGCCAACATAATAACAGATAATGTAATAAACAATCATAAGAAAATATTGGTTGTAATTGGGAAAGGTGTGTCACATTTCTCTGAGCCAATAAGACAGTTTATCGATAAATTCAATTTACCATTCTTACCAACGCCAATGGCTAAAGGTATAATACCAGATGATCATCCAATGAACGTATCAAGTGCAAGATCAATGGCATTAAAGGAATCAGATATTGTTCTTGTATTTGGTGCTAGATTAAATTGGATTTTACATTTTGGCCAGGCTCCAAAATGGAAACCTGATACAATTTTCATTCAATGTGACAATGATGTGAGCACTCTAGGTGTCAACAACGAAAGAAATGTCCATTTATCTCTATTAGGTGATATTAAATTAATAATTGAACAATTAATCACAGCTATTCAAACGACATCTGATGAATTCAAGCATCCAGATTTACCTCTTGAGATGAAGACAAGGATTAGACAAAATGAATCTAAATTATCCAAACAAGAACATACATACAACGAAAAGAAAGAATTAAATTATCATACAGTGTATCGTACATTAAGAGATACAAGAGACGATTTAAGGACTATATTAGTGATGGAAGGTGCTAATACAATGGATAAGGCAAGGGTCTCATTTCCAACTTCATTCCCATTAAGAAGATTAGATTGTGGTACGAATGCCACAATGGGTGTCGGTCTAGGATATGCCATTGCATCCAGATTATCATTCCCACAAATGGATACTGTATTGATTCAAGGTGATTCTGCATTTGGGTTTTCAGGTATGGAAATTGAAACTTTAGTTAGAGTGAAACTAGGTTGTGTTATTGTTGTCATGAACAATTCTGGTATATATCATGGTAATAATCCCCATAGCTCAACTAAATTAAGTGAACAATGTCGTTATGATATTGTTGCAAAGGGATTAGGTGCCCAAGGACATCTAGTGACAACTTTGGAGGATTTAAAAGTCAAATTTGAGGAAGGTATAGTCCAGTCTCGTGCGAATAATGTCGTTACTTTGTTAAATGTTATAATCGAACACGGTAAAGGTGCACAGGTTTCATTTGCGTGGCAAAACAAGGCTCCAAGTAAATTATAATGCTTTATAGAGTATTTACCTATATATATGTACGGTTATTTCAAATATTAATACTATCATAACTAAAACTATTGACTTTTCATGGGGAGATTCAAGAATGAATACACGGGATAAAAAAATATCGTGCGTCAAGTATTATTTAAACAATTTGTTTTTGACTTCACTATTATTTCTCAATATATATTGCATTACTACATGGTTTCTCACATCTAATACAATCTTGTAATTAATGTAACCTCACATTATACTAATTATTTATATAGAATTACTGTATTTTTTTGACAAGAAATGTCATGATCAGAAGCTTAGGTTATTGAGAATATTCTAGCAAAATATTATAGAAACATGTTGTAAAACTATCTAACAAAACGGACAAAACAATTTCAATTATTCTGAAATTATTATCCCCGTCTAGCTCAGCTGGTATTATGCTATATTCATTCCATTCCCTTTCTTCACGAGAGGATCAAACAAAACAAACAAACAAAAATTTTCTCGTTTGGCGTTTTGAGGGAAAAGACACGAATGACGGTGTAACAAATATCAGCAGAACGGGACCGGGGACAAAAAATGAAGTATTCAAAAATACTGTGTGTCACTTATAACGGTCCTTTCATAACAAGGAGTGCTCCTACGAACAATACCTGCTTACACCAGGAGGGACCTCGGTTTCTCATTCAACCCGCAGGTGGGAAATTCGGTGAAACTCTACGGATACGCAAGAATTTCATCTGGTTAAACAGGTGGGGTTTTTGGTCTGGCCCGTATGATTCTGTGCTCACAAGGTATGAAATCATATGCCCAATTTTGCCCGTGAGGGTCTGCCGCTTTCTAATGAAAGCAGTCCGTTATCTTTGTTTAACGTGAATAAATGGGGAACCATTTCAGTAAGGGGACTTCGGTCTGGCTGCTATTATCAGAAATTTTCTTGAGTCCCCAGAGTTTCGAACTCTGGTTTCTCAAATGGGAATGATAGTGGTGAATCCGTTTGACGCAATTTTCAATAGTTGTGGTCTGTTCAGTGCAATCGTAGGAAGAGATATTTATATCTGAAATACCCGATACCGATTACGTGACTTGTTTATGTTCAATAAACTAATCATTTATATAATTAGTTAATTGGGATTAGTTGTGGCACCAGGTAATACTTAATTTCATCATTTTTTTTTTTTAGCTGTTGTATTGAGATTGATTATAAAAAAATTGTTATATTTATTAATATGTAGTGATTATTTACATGTAGTTCTAAATTACATTAATGCGATTAGTTGTTTGCGTCGGGAGCGGGAGGGGGGAAGCCCAGTAAGGGGAAATGTCCTCATACATTAATTTTAACGGTTTAAACCTTGACTCATAGCAGCATTTTGTTCTTGGAAACGTTGTCCAACACGTTCACTATGCTTCAAAAATTTCTCAGAACATTTTAGGATACATGTTTGTTCTTTATTGGTTAGTTTAGATGATGTGAAATCATTAACACAGTCAGTGAAACATCTTTCAACTAAGGATGAGTAAAGACGCATGAAATCTTTCATTTGTTTTTGTTCCACCAATTTTTGGAAATCTTGTTGTTCTTTAGCATTTAAGGCGTCCATCTTTGATTAATATATATATATATAGATATGTTCCAGTATTATGGGTATATGAGTAAGTCCTTAAAATACAGTTTCGGTATATATATCTGAATACTATTTGTTCCCCTTCTAATAAAAGTATATTCGATTTGTAAGTTAAGTGAACTAAAATTCTTGTTCGATTTCTTTTATCCGACGTAATTTCAACTTCGATCATCCATCGTCTTCTAAATTATTTGTCCCAATGAGCGAATGAATGACTGACTGACTGAAACGTACGGGCAAAGAACACAATAAAAAAAAGAGAAAATGTTCGCTGAAGAAAATCTTCTTCTCAATAATGACCTGTTTCTGTTTTAAACCCTAATGTCCTCACAAATCTATATATATGTGCATCGATTTATACGAATAGATTAATAATTTTAATTGTTTAATTATATATCTTTTATATTTATTTACTTATTTGCGTTGACCCTTTCTATATTCATTGCAATCTCTTTAAGTATGCATCCCAGCCAGCTTTCTTGTAACGTTGACTTTCAGCAGCTGGATCTCTACCTTTACCAAATAAACCTCTGCCAACAATAATAATATCAGATCCAGTAGAGACAACATCGCTGACAGTTCTATATTGTTGACCTAATGCATCACCTTTGTCATCTAAACCGACACCAGGTGTCATAATTAACCAATCATAACCTTCTTCACGACCACCCATATCTCTTTGTGCAATGAATCCAATAACAAATTCTTTATCACTCTTTGCAATCTCGACAGTACCTTGGGTATATTCACCATGAGCTAATGAGCCCTTAGAAGATAATTCTGCTAACATTAATAAACCACGAGGTTCCGTAGTATTCTCTTGAGCTGCCTCTTTTAAACCACGAACAATACCTGGCCCTGTAACACCATGTGCATTAGTAATATCTGCCCATTCAACAATCTTATAGACACCACTAGAATATTGTAACTTAACGGTATTACCAATATCTGCAAATTTTCTATCTTCAAAGATTAAAAAATTATATTTGGCAGCAAGAGCCTTTAATGGTTTAACAGTACCTTCCATTGTAAAATCTTCTAAAATATCAACATGTGTCTTTAATAAACAAATATTTGCACCAACTTGTTCCACAATGGATAATAATTCAGCAGTTGTACGGACATCTAAGGAAGCACATAGATTCGTTTGTTTCTCTTCCATGATACGTAATAATTTGGAAGCAATTGGGCTAGTGTGAGCGTCTGCTCTAGCAGTATATGATAATTTGGACATCGCGTAAGTATCTCGTTAGTTAATTATCTGCAGTTGAGAGTTACCAAGTTGTTCTATTAAATGGTTTATGAAGTATCCCCTTTATGTATTACTGATCATTTCTTGAGACTTTTACTGTTTCTTGGGCATCGCCTATTTAACGTGAAAAATTTGAGAAATTTCTCGGCGATCTCCGAGACTAGGAAGAGTCACGCAAGAACTATTATACATATTATTCTTTTCTTTTTTATAATGATTTTAATATTATTTTTATGATTTATTATCTATATACTTTTCATACACACCCTTTAAAATTTCATGCTTTACCAGTTAGCTACTCCTTAGCTGGTGTGTCAGCTGGAGTTTCGACAGGTGCTTCGATTTTAGCTTCTGGTTCATCCGATTTGGTATCCTTGGTTTCTACCGGAGCTGGTGCTGGAGATTGAGCTCTACTATCTAAGCCTAATTCTTTTTCAATATTCTTCTTGTCTAATATCATCTTTTGTAATTGTGCTTCAATACCTTCTATCTCCATATATTCATTGTAAACATTCAATACCTTCATATATGTTTCATTAGTAACATTGCCTTTTCTTAAGTAATACAAATAGACAGCTGAAACAACTTCTAGGATTTGCTTAACAGGAATATTATGTGATATTTTCTTGGCATCTGCTTTCTTATTTGCTTTATCACTGTCCCTATTCTTGTCATCGTAATTACTTTTCAATAGTGTTAATAACCCATTATCTAATAATTCTTCAACGGTTGCAATTCCACCTATTGGTAATTCAATATTTTCAGTTAATGATACTTGTAAAGAACTTAGAGCATAAAGACGAATTTGTTCACATGGATTGATACATTGATGTGCTAAAGCTTGTGCAATAGCAATGATTTCATTATGTGTTAACGTACGCTTTTCAACCAAATGTGCTGTGGTATTAATGGATTTTAACGATAATTCAACGACGGACTGATATGGATTATCACTACTTATCTTATGACCAGATTTAACGGATTGATTATATTCTTGTTCCCATCTTGAACCGATTGCACCAATTGATGATATTTCATCCAACAGACCTAATACCAACATGAAATTATCATTATTCATATGCTCATCAGTATTAATAATCTTATCATTCAAGAACTTATAAATCATACTAGTATTCTCCGCCATTGCTGCAATCATTCTTAATACCTTCCAGAACCCTTCATTTTTCAAAACATATGCACTATAATTTGGAATCTCTGTTAATTGCAACAATCTTCTTATCAATTCTTGACCTTGTTCAGTGGTAAAATATTTCCTGGTGTAGATTTCATTTTTACCTAATAATTCATCATTGATTAAAATATCTAATTTGGACTCCTGACCTTCAATTACTGAGATTAACAATAATTTATATGTTATCAGTCTTCTGACAGTTCTCTTTGTAATACCACTTGTCTTTGAAAATTCAAATAATTTATTTAACATAACAACACCTGACTTCTTCTCATCCTTACAGAACAAAATCAATGCAATGGATAGTTCACATAGGAATAGCATTTCAGCTTCAAAATATCTAGCATTCTCAGAAGTCTTATTTGGTTTGATGGACCCAATTAATGCTTTAATAAATACTGGCTTTAGCAGATACTCGTTACCAAATATCGACCCCGCAACGTTACTAGATTGGATACATTCCAGAGCTTTCGTAGAGGCATTGATTTCATCATCAGTAGGTTCTTCATCACCTTTCAAATATGATGCGAAGGTTGAGAATAAACTCCTATTCTCATGATGTTTAGTTATTGAGATCTCAGATAATGGTTTTGGTAAATTACCAATTACCAATTGTTGTTGTAAATCAGAGAAAATATCTGGTGAAATCAGTAAGTTTTCAAATAGATTCAAGAGAATCCTAATGATATTGTTCCATAAATCTGGTGATATAATTTCAAAGTCCTTGGTTTGAGATACAATTCTAAAGAATATTATTGTACATAATTGCGCTTTAAACGATCTACCAAGTTTAACAGCTTGATTACTAACAGGAATCTTCTTACCAGTTTCTTGATCCGTAATTTCAACCAACGGTATGCTATCAACATCTAAGTATGAATTTTCAATATTGTTCGCATCATTGGTTTCATATTTAATATCCTCAGCGGTTTTCTCTTCGCCGTCATAATCCCTTGAGGTATCATTGGAGTTATTGGCACTATTATTGCCATTACCTACCAGTGAGGTTATCTTCGCAATAGAGTTTAGGATATCATTATAAAGTTTCTTGAAATTGAAAAAGGATGCGATATAAGCACATTTATCTAAAGATGTCAACATTCTACTTGTAATGTGATCATCAGATGCAACCAAATAAATTTTGAAAAATGTGTTAACAATGTTAGCACCAACATGTTTGAAAATGACTCTATCAAAACTCAATAACTCAATATCATTTAGATCATCAATTGGATTTTTATTGTTAATTTGCCCTTCTGTAATAACAGCTGTAGCTGAAATCAAATTATTCCAAGCATCCTCAAACCATTTTTCATTACCGTGGTGCTCTTCAGGCATGACGATTTCTTTATCTCTAATAGAAACGTAGATTTTATCCAAATACCATCTTGGGAAATCCTTTTCGTTACAACAACCCTTCAAATTACCAGAATAATCTGCGAAAGACATGTGTTCCTTAACTTGTGGATTATGTAGATCTGTGTTCAACATGATAATGGAATAACTCAAAACAAAAACAGAATCTGAATCTGGTTGGACTGATGCAACATCCTCAATATTCTTGCTTTCTTCCCTCTCGTCACCATCTTCATTATTTTGGGTATTATCAGGAACCTCAATTAATTTTGATAGATCATAATTTTGACTAGTAACATATCTTTTGGAGAAAGCTTCGACGATTCTTTCAATTTGCTGAGATTCCCCAGGCAATCTAAATTTGGTCAACAATATTCTAATAGCTTCATCAACACGTAAATCCTTAAAATCAAATAAATCTATGAATTCTTGAAGTAAAGGAGTTTTCTTTGGATCACATAATAATAAACCGATAGTCTTTTTATTAATTAAGCTATTGTTCTCAAACAGGAATGTTGCAATATCTTTATCAGAATCGGATTTAATAAATCCCTTCTCAATTAATAATGGTATACCTTTCTTGGCCTTTTCATTAAATGCTTTGGCACATTTAATAAATTCAGTCTTACGTTCTCTTTGTTTCAATATCGGATTTTCTGCTACAGTTTTACTCATATAATCTTGTTTACTAACTGCATGCATATGATCATGCATGTCATCAATTAAGGACACTAATCCTTCCAGACAAATAGGTGGTACACTTTCCGTTGTAGACATAGCCGATTCCGGCAAGGATAGCTTGGATAATGCTCTTAGGAAATTCAGCGACACATCTGCTCTGTCTAAATTACAATCAAATTTAATGAATGTCGATGTGAAAAATGATGGTGATCTAGTCCACAGGATAGATATTTGTTCAATCAATAATTCTTTCACGGCAGAAGGAACATTTCTTTCAACATCATTACCCGATCCGGACGTGTCTTTATTGTTTGCATTACCTAATAACATTGTAAATATTCTTGTCAAAGTTAGTTCTATTTGCATAGGCAAATGATCACCAAGGATAATGACTAAACTTGTAAACAATTGTAATGCAGGTTGTAAAAGAGATAATTTATTAGTATTTTGAATAATGAATAACACACATTTAAAGATTGGGTCTGATATTAAACTAAATAAACGCGGATTTTTTGGGAATTTATCACCTGAGATTTCAACAGCCAGATTTATTAGTTGTAAACCAAATATTCTTGTTGAATTTGTATGTTTGGTCTGGTTTTCTGGAACAATCAATGACAGTAACAAATTTAAGTATTGCTTAACTACAGGTAATCCATAATCGGGATCTAATATATTTAAGACTTTTGGTTCCTGCACTTCATATTCTTCAATCTTTAATTCTTCGACATTTTCAATTGACTCAACCACCTTATCTTCATCATCACTGTTGGTCTTATCTTTATCATTGGAGTCGCCAACGGCTGATAAGGCAGATGCATCTGATTTAGCTGATATACTTTCTACTTCAACTGAGGTACCAATTGTATCATCAATTAAATTATTTTTAGAGTAACTTTCATCGTTAATGTATTTTTGAGTAGTTGTTTCAAATTCAATGTCATCCAACTTAGCAAAAATCTTAGCTGTAATAGCCATCATGGTTGATTCTGCAGCTTTTCTTAATACTTCAGTTCTCCGTTTATTACATGCCAAGGACATGATAGTTTGCACAACATCATACATTATCGAGTCTGAGATACATGAGCCATATGGAGAATCAATAATGAAGTTTAGTAGAATGACAACCTTCAATAATACTGAATCATCAGAAGTTTGTTGGGAACCCTCGAACCTGCAATGCGTTAGTGAATTCACGGCTTCTCTGTAAGCGGCCACGTAATTCTTAGAGTCAGAATTAACAATATTTAATGTGAAGAATCTTTGTAATGAATCCAACGCTAATGATGTGATATAACCTGAGATTGAACTTGTACTAATTATTAACAGAAATGGTTGCAACAAAGTTAAGGAATCAATATCGTGGAGACTATCCAATTTATTTAACATCAGACGTAACTGAATAAAACCAGATAAGAAGGGATCATTATTTTTATTCATTGACAGGTTATTGAATGTACTGGCTAA